>MU260804.1:10000-153509 GCA_020310875.1 Ceratopteris richardii | reverse complement strand
AAGGCAATACTATTTGCGGGCTTCTGGTGGCCGACCCTTCACATGGATGCACATACCTATGTGAAACGGTGTGATATTGTCAGAGAACTCAGTACCCTATACGCAAGGATGAGATGCCACTGAAACCTATGATGGGTGGACGTGCATTCTCTAAGTGGGGGAATAGACTTTGTAGGTCCTATTAATCCCCCAGCTAAGGGTTCACATGCTGAATACATCATTGTTGCCACAGGACTATCTAACGAAGTGGGTAGAAGTAAAAGCTACGACAAAGAACGATGCTCAAACGACAACAAGTTTTATTTGAGATTGTGTTCACTAGATACGGGCTACCCATAGAGCTAGTAAGTGATAGATGGACTCACTTCTTGAATGAAGTTATTGAAAATCTGCTCCAAGAATTCTTGGTAGTACACAAGAAGTCTGCCCCCTATCACCCACAAGCTAATGGGCAAGCCGAAAGCACAAATAAGATTTTGTGCAATGTGTTGACCAAACTAGTGAATAATAAACGCTCTGATTGGGACAAACAGCTACATCATGCTGTTTGGGCATACCGAGTCGCCTATAAAATAGTACTCCAAGCCACACCCTTTCAGATGGTATTCGGCCAAAATGCAGTGCTACCATTGGACTTCTTGATACCTACATTAAAAGTAGCACAAGAGCATGAATGGACAGGTCATGAACTCTCCTCTAGACTCTTTGACCTTGAACGATTAGGAGAAACAAGACTGAGGGCTGCTGTAGGGATATATGCAGCTAAGAAACGACAGAAAGCATACTTTGATGCCCACGTTAAGGATAAAGGCTTGAAGGCTGGAGATTTAGTTTTAGTCTACACATTGAAGCAACATGCAAGAAAATTAGAGAAACGTGGCTATGGACCTATGATCATAAATAGGATCTCAACGAGTGGAGCAGTACAACTGGCAACCTTAGAAGGTGATATTCTTCCAAGCTACATCAGCGGATGCAGTCAAACTATATCAAGAACCCTTGACTGAAGAAATGCTAAATCGACTCAACACTGCCAAGAAACGCAAGGAAGAAGAAAAGCGAATTCAAGAAGATGCGCAAGCAGAAGCTTTAGAACGCATCCGAAGGATGAAGTTGAGAAGACAGGGTAGAGATCAGCCTAGGACAAATGACTATGCAGCTCAAGGATATCATGTGGCTATGTGTGAAGTTTCAGGTATTAGCTCTCATAGGATAATTGATCGACGTCCTTTTGTGACCTTAGAAATGGGACAAGGAAGGAGTGCAAGGACTGTAAGGGCCTTGATTGACTCAGGCGCAGCCACTAGTGCTGTTAAATTTTCTTACTGTCAAAAGTTGAAATTAACTGTCAATTTTATAGAAGCATATCTCATAGGATTGGGAGGTGTAAAAACCCCTTGCATGGGCGTAGTGGAACTTCCCCTCTGCATTCAAGATGAATTAATGACAGTTAAAGTGCTAGTGTGTCAAGATAAGGACCTCACTGAGCCTCTTGTCTTGGGTCAAGACTGGATCTATGATCATGCAGTCAACCTAAACCTAAGAAGTGGACTTCTTCAGGTATGGGTAAATCAGAGTCCAATTACAGTTGAATTAGAAAATGAAGCACTCAAGGAACTAGGTAAGGCACAAACTCCTGGTCCTTCCAGGGGTGCACATGAAGTTGACAATGCTATTCTTGTCCAAAACTATGTGATGCAGAAAGAGGATTGTCTTAACAAAGAAGTCAAGGATAAGACGGAACTCCCTTCTTTTCCAAAAGCCTCAGGAATGCAACAACCAAAGGCGGATCAAATGCAGAAGAAGCAGATGACTTATGCTTGAGGCCCAAAGAAAATACGAACCACGGTGTCTCAACCATCAAAACAAGTGTGGGTATAGAAAGGCGAGCATCCTATTGCGGTCAAGCCACAACAACTGGCTCAACTTCCTATTAGTGATCAACGACATAACACTAATAAGAAGTCTTCCAAAAGTTCTTCTGAGAACGTGAGGTCTATCTAGGTACCTAAGAAGTCGATGAAGGCTGGCCCACAATTAAGACAAATTTGGATGCCCAAGGCTTGCTTGCGGGCTCAAATAGATACGCAAAGACCAAACCCGGCACAACATGGTTCACTCACTCGAATTGTTGATATCCACTCTTATACATCACGCCCAAACACATATTCACCCATAAGCATGAGTAGAATCACTTGTAAATGGGTCCTTAAAAAGCCTCAGCCTCATTTCAAGTAGATACTCTCCCCAAGCCCGCAAGAGTCTCCACCAAACCAAAACCAAAAGCCATCCACTGTGTTTGGCAGCCTAAAACGTGTAATAACCCCCCGACCCTCATTTGTAAATTCATATCCACTTACTAACTACATCACTCATACACCACATCTTTCCATTTAGCTCTTAGGACTATCCATTCACTAACTACACACACAATCACCGAGCACTTATTGACCTACTAACCTCTCACTAAAATCATGTTAATGTTGTAACGGGGACACACTGTCATTTTGTGTCCATTGCAATGTTAACATTTATTCATATATTCTCACAGAACTAGCAACGAATTCTTCAACATGGCTGAGGCTGTAGGAATAAGCTCTCAAGCAGGAAACGAGCCAGCAAGTGGTTGATTTAGAGAGTTTACCCATTTTGCCTAAGACCATCAAAATCATACCAGTAGCAGACCCTCCCAGTGGCCATACCATGCCTGTAGGAAAAGCTTCCCACTGGTTTAGTGAAGTTGCAGGACCCTGGGGAGAGGGATCATACCTATGGGAATCAGAGTTGGACTTCAATCGGAAGCAAGGTAAATACCATTTCTTTACAGGGAATTCGAGAAGTTACAAAATGTAGAAGGTCTACGTTCGGTATGGGAGAAGGCAGGATTGGATGCATATTTCAGTGCCCGGCCTCCCAAAGCCTGACTTCATGCGATGCTTCTATCTCATCAATACCCTGACTCTAAGCAAGAACCCAAAAGGAGAAAGCTCATTTGTGCTCCCATCTCTCACTAAAGGAAATGAGCTCAAGAGGTTTAGGCTATCAAACAACTTGGTGAGAGAGGCCCTAGACATGCGCAGAATGCATATTCCACAGAGAAGGAGAACGTAGTGCCTGATTACATGAAGAATCGAAGCCTCACCAAGCTCAAGGACATGGTGGCCATGACGCCCAATATTGCAATACATCTGTGAATGTGCATGCAGCACTTTGCTTTTCCTGCCCAAGATAGATTCACCATGCCACCCAAAAAAGATATGGATTAGTTGTATCTGGCAGAGACAGAGAGCCTCACCATCAACTTACCCCACTTGATAATTGATGAGATACACCTAGCCCACAAACGATGGCCGTGGAAGCATGTTTTATATGGATGTTGTGCTCTGACTAGAATAATTTATAGGTGTTTGGCTTATGACATCCCTATTCAACGGGCCCTGATGTGGAATCGAGTAGAGCAGTTTAGAGGCAGGACGTCCACTGGACCCCCTTCTAAGAAGATGAGAGGAACTGTCCAAGTTCCCTTGTGCTCAACCACGTGGAGCCACCCTAACACCGGACGTTACCCCTCCACCCTGAAGAGTTCGGCCATTCACACTACGACTTCCAAGACGCAGCACCGATGGCCCTAACTTGATATTTCCTCCCGTCCCAACCGATCTTGAATTTCTTGGTGGCGCACCCTTGGAAGAACTCACGAATGTAGACTTCGAACAACTGTTACAAGACGTAAATCTGGAGGCAGAAGAGGAACAACAAGTGGAGAATGTTCAACCGTAAGCAACAACCTCCCAAGTACCTGTTACCACAGTTGAAGTGGATGAAGAGGAAGAAGAAGATGAAGAATATGAGGAAGATAAGGAGGATTATGACCAAGGGCATCAAGATAAGCAACAAGAAGTGCTAGAACTTGTAGGTGCACTTGCATACACAGCTCAAATACAAAGGTTATACGATACAATCAAAGCAGTGCAAGAAAGGCATCAACTCTCCCTTGCATCGGGCCAAGCCTTGATGCAAGAAATGCTAGCAGATGATGGGGTGGATAAACATTTTATTGACACCCTAAAATTAGTGTCAGATATCTTTAGGAGTTCCGGAGGCTATCCACAAGCAGTCCGCTGTCGGCGCAAAAGCGACAGCCGGTGGATCAAGCCACGGTCGGAAATACGATGCACGTCGGGTGCTTGGAGCAATCTCAAGTTCAGTGATGAGTCGAAGTGATTCTTGATACTTCATAAACTCAGTCATCTTTCCAGATGTGCATGAGACTTGAACTAATAAGAATTATCTTTCATATGACATAATTCAATGTTCTTATAGACTCATAGAACAAAAACCATTAAAATGAATCACTATTAATCAATAACTTTCAATTTCTACTTTTGTTTCATTTCTTTCGATGTATGCATTTATCATATTAGAGTTCATCTTTACAGTATTACTGATAGGATTCCGATATACTTTCTTTGATTGTATCCTAAGAAACCAAGCATAAGCTTATCTCTAACTTTGGGTTTATGTAGTTGTTTTCCGCCAATACGAAGTATGCTTTACATTCTTACTTTATATTCAGGTACACAAAAGAGGTGCGCTACTAAGAACTTTCAGAAGAGATTGGATTCAATTCAAAACAACTCTAAAACTATGAGCAATCATAGTACATGAATTAATATACTTAACCCCAAGTTCATATATGTAGTAGTTCACTTATTTGGCCGGCATTTGCTCCTGTATATTAGAAAGGATTTTAAAGAATAGAGCTGCACAGAGATACTAGCAGATGACCATCAATGTAATACAAATCAATGCAAAACTAAACTATAATGATTTGATTTATGGTATGAATTGTCTGGATACTGCGGAATGCACGTATACTTTATAACTTTGTTTCGATGAAGAAATCTTGAAACAGTAACTCGCGACCATAAAGGTAAGATTAAACATGGAATGCAAAACCTAATGAAGTTTTCGAAAACGACTCCTATCATGAGCAAGAGACTTATTGCTGGACATCATGAATCAGCGTTTGATAGTTCTTCTTTTCGTAACAACGTAGAAATAGACCTGATGTGCAGGCTATTGTAGTCCAACAGATGCGCATATTCGAGAGTATTCTTTATGTAATAGAAAATTCGCAATCTCTAAATAATATCTTTATGTAAAGCAATAATGTTAATTCATGCACGCAATACTCTGCCATAACTACGAGATTTCATGATACATATAATTTCTTCGAGACGTTTCTCTTTCCCTAAGAAAGAAACAACCAATGACTTTTTTTTTCTGTGAGTAATTATTCACCAACATCCAGATTTTAGTAAATCTAAAATTCTTACACTACAAAATCTTTGATAAGAAAAACAACAATTGCGCAAATCTAAAGTAGACCCATGGTGCAGACTTGACAGCGAAAAGTTTTCACTATTTTTGCATACACTATCATTTGAATATGGTCACATGATGAACATGTGTGACAAGAATGAACATGGTGACAAGAATGAATTCACAACATAAATCATTCTGGATGAACGAAATCTACATAAGCCTCTAAACTATTTTTCTATGCAATTTGTGAGCTATATATATCATAGGAGTACCTAGTTCATTTCTGGGTTCTATAACTATAAATAACTTCAAACATTACGTTGACTACAATACAGCTTCCTTGATGGATTTTCGGGCTACAATCAGTAGCCATTGCACCAGAAGATCAGCATAAGACGGCTTTTGCCACAGAGTGGGGCATATTTGCCTTTAGAGTAATGCCATTTGGGCTTACCAATGCACCCGCTACCTTCTAGAGGCTGATGTGCCATGTATTTAAAGAATTCGTGAGGAAGAACTTAGAGGTCTATATTGATAATCTTTGTGCTCATTCCAACATTAGACAAACCCATATTCCTGAACTCAGGCAAATCTTTGAAAAATGTAGAGAATATCAAGTCTACCTGAACCCAGAAAAGTGTGTTTTCATGGTCAGGCAAGGCAAGATTCTAGGACACATAGTGTCAAAGAATGGCATATCTATTGATGAAGAGAAAGTATGAGCCATAGCAGAGTTACCTAGGCCAAAGAATGTCAAGGAAGTACAAGCTTTCATGGGGCATTGTGGCTATTACCGACGCTTTATACACATGTACGCTATCATTGCCAAGCCACTGTACGGACTCTTGACCAACTTTGAGTGGACTAATGAATGTGAGGACTCTTTCAATGAGCTCAAAAGAAGATTGTGTTTCAGCTCCAGTCTTGAGCACACCAGACTGGAATAAGCCCTTTCATGTTCACGTGGATGCATCCAATTATGCTATAGGATGTGTACTCGCACAACCTACTGGTGAAGGTAATATGGATCTTCCAATTGCCTATGCTAGTCGGTAGTTAAATGCGGCTGAACGAAATTATACCACAACTGAGAGAGAAGGATTAGGCATGGTATAGGCAGTAAAGAAGTTTATACATTATTTGCTTGCAAATAAGTTTAAATTTTTTACTGATCATCAGGCATTGTTGTACTTGGTAAATAGACCATGCAATACAGGCATATTAGTAAGATGGTTTCTCTTGCTAATGGAATATGATTTTGAGGTTGTGGTAAGGAAAGGCAGTAATCACTTGAGAGCGGACCACCTCTCAAGTCTCACATTCGGAGAAGCACCACAAGGAGTATCAGATGATCTTCCTGATGCTTACTTGTTTAATTTGGAAGTCGTGCCGCAGTGGGCTAAGCCATTAGTGCCAGTCTTGACGTACGGGCCTAACCATCCAATCATAAACACTCAAGATAAGGAAGTAGTAAAAGCCCAGAAGTACCATATCATGGCAGGAAGTATGTACAAGCATACCGATCAAGGTATATTAGCTTGTTGTCTGGAAGAGGATCAGTGCACGAAATGGTTGCAATTGGCACATGTAGGTGCATTAGAGCAACAGTACTCACGACAACGAACCTTATAGACTCTAAGGAGACTCAGAGTGCATTGGCCGACTATGGAGGTTGATGTCCATAAGTTCTGCAAGGAATGCCCTATCTACTGCACTAAACCACCTGTGGAACATGCCACTCTCTATCAAGTGTCCATAGTGCCAGATTGGAGTGAACCACTAGTAGCCTTCCTGAGGACGAAAACATTCCCTCAAGATATGACATTAGCCAGACAAATAAGTTTAGAACAAGAAGCCCTAGACTACTCACTCATTGGTGATAGTCTATACAAGCGTGGTAAAGATGGTTACCTGAGACTATGTGTCCATGAGAGCGAATATCTCAAGATCTTGGAAGCAGATCACCAAGGTGTAGCAGGAGGGCATTTTGGACCAGATCGGGTGATCAAGGCAATAATATTTGCGGGCTTCTAGTGGCCGACCCTTCACATGGATGCACATACCTATGTGAAACGGTGTGATATTTGTCAGAGAACTCAGTACCCTATACGCAAGGATGAGATGCCACTGAAACCTATGATGGGTGGACGTGCATTCTCTAAGTGGGGAATAGACTTTGTAGGTCCTATTAATCCCCCAGCTAAGGGTTCACATGCTGAATACATCATTGTTGCCACTGACTATCTAACGAAGTGGGTAGAAGTAAAAGCTACGACAAAGAACGATCCTCAAACGACAACAAAGTTTTTATTTGAGATTGTGTTCACTAGATACGGGCTACCCATAGAGCTAGTAAGTGATAGATGGACTCACTTCTTGAATGAAGTTATTGAAAATCTGCTCCAAGAATTCTTGGTAGTACACAAGAAGTCTGCCCCCTATCACCCACAAGCTAATGGGCAAGCCGAAAGCACAAATAAGATTTTGTGCAATGTGTTGACCAAACTAGTGAATAATAAACGCTCTGATTGGGACAAATAGCTACATCATGCTGTTTGGGCATACCGAGTCGCCTATAAAACGGTACTCCAAGCCACACCCTTTCAGATGGTATTCGGCCAAAATGCAGTGCTACCATTGGACTTCTTGATACCTACATTAAAAGTAGCACAAGAGCATGAATGGACGGGTCATGAACTCTCCTCTAGACTCTTTGACCTTGAACGATTAGGAGAAACAAGACTGAGGGCTGCTGTAGGGATATATGCAGCTAAGAAACGACAGAAAGCATACTTTGATGCCCACGTTAAGGATAAAGGCTTGAAGGCTGGAGATTTAGTTTTAGTCTACACATTGAAGCAACATGCAAGAAAATTAGAGAAACGTGGCTATGGACCTATGATCATAAATAGGATCTCAACGAGTGGAGCAGTACAACTGGCCACCTTAGAAGGTGATATTCTTCCAAGCTACATCAGCGGATGCAGAGTCAAATTATATCAAGAACCCTTGATTGAAGAAATGCTAAATCGACTCAACACTGCCAAGAAATGCAAGGAAGAAGAAAAGCGAATTCGAGAAGATGCGCAAGCAGAAGCTTTAGAACGCATCCGAAGGATGAAGTTGAGAAGATAGGGTAGAGATCAGCCTAGGACAAATGACTATGCAGCTCAAGGATATCATGTGGCTATGTGTGAAGTTTCAGGTATTAGCTCTCATAGGATAATTGATTGACATCCTTTTGTGACCTTAGAAATGGGACAAGGAAGGAGTGCAAGGACTGTAAGGGCCTTGATTGACTCAGGTGCAGCCACTAGTGCTGTTAAATTTTCTTACTGTCAAAAGTTGAAATTAACTGTCAATTTTTATAGAAGCATATCTCATAGGATTGGGAGGTGTGGAAACCCCTTGCATGGGCGAAGTGGAACTTCCCTCTGCATTCAAGATGAATTAATGACAGTTAAAGTGCTAGTGTGTCAAGATAAGGACCTCACTGAGCCTCTTGTCTTGGGTCAAGACTGGATCTATGATCATGCAGTCAACCTAAACCTAAGAAGTGGACTTCTTCAGGTATGGGTAAATCAGAGTCGAATTACAATTGAATTAGAAAATGAAGCACTAAAGGAACTAGGTAAGGCACAAACTCCTGGTCCTTCCAGGGGTGCACATGAAGTTGACAATGCTATTATTGTCTAAAACTATGTGATGCAGAAAGAGGATTCTCTTAACAAAGAAGTCAAGGATAAGACGGAACTCCCTTCTTTTCCAAAAGCCTCAGGAATGCAGCAACCAAAGGCGGATCAAATGCAGAAGAAGTAGATGACTTATGCTCGAGGCCCACAGTAAATACAAACCACGGTGTCTCAACCATCAAAACAAGTGTGGGTATAGAAAGGCGAACATCCTATTGCGGTCAAGCCACAACAACTGGCTCAACTTCCTATTAGTGATCAACGACATAACACTAATAAGAAGTCTTCCAAAAATTCTTCTGAGAACGTGAGGTCTATCTAGGTACCTAAGAAGTCGATGAGGGGCTGTCCCACAATCAAGACAAATTTGGGTGCCCAAGGCTTGCTTGGGGGCTCAAATAGATACACAAAGACGAAACCCGGCACAACATGGTTCACTCACTCGAACTGCTGATATCCACTCTTATACATCACGCCCGAATACATATTCACCCATAAGCATGAGTAGAATCACTTGTAAATGGGTCCCTAAAAAGCCTCATTTCCAAGTAGATACTCTCCCCAAGCCCGCAAGAGTCTCCACCAAACCCGAAAGCCATCCAGTGTGTTTGGCAGCCTAAAACGTGTAATAAACCCCCCGACCCTCATTTGTAACTTCATATCCACTTACTAACTACATCACTCATACACCACATCTTTCCATTTAGCTCTTAGGACTATCCATTCACTAACTACACACAGGATCACCAAGCACTTATTGACCTACTAACCTCTCACTAAAATCATGTTAATGTTGTAACGGGGACACACTGTCATTTTGTGTCCATTGCAATGTTAACATTTATTCATATATTCTCACAGAACCAGCAGCGAATTCTTCAACATGGCTGAGGCTGTAGGAACAAGCTCTCAAGCAGGAACGAGCCAGCAAGTGGTGGATTTAGACAGTTTACCCATTTTGCCTGAGACCAATGAAAGACCAGAAGAGTTGCAGGCCATCAAAATCATACCTGTAGCGGACCCTCCGAGTGGCCATACCATGCCCGTAGGAAAAGCTTCCCACTGGTTTAGTGAAGTTGTAGGACCCTTGGGAGAGGGATCATACCTATGGGAATCAGAGTTGGACTTCAATCGGAAGCAAGGTAAATACCATTTCTTTACAAGGGAATTCGAGAAGTTACAAAATGCAGAAGGTCTACGTTCAGTATGGGAGAAGGCAGGATTGGATGCATATTTCAGTGCCCGGCTCCCAAAGCCTGACTTCATGGGATGCTTCTATCTCATCAATACCCTGACTCTAAGCAAGAACCCAAAAGGAGCAAGCTCATTTGTGCTCCTATCTCTCACTAAAGGAAATGAGCTCAAGAGGTTTAGGCTATCAAACAACTTGGTGAGAGACGCCCTAGACATGCGCGGAATGCATATTCCAACAGAGAAGGAGACCCTAGTGCCTGATTACATGAAGAATTGAAGCCTCACCAAGCTCAAGGACATGGTGGCCATGACGCCCAATATTGCAATACATCTGCGAATGTGCATGCAACACTTTGATTTTCTTGCCCAAGATAGATTCACCATGCCACCCAAAAAGATATGGTTTAGTTTGTATCTGGCAGAGACACAAAGCCTCACCATCAACTTACCCCACTCAATAATTGATCAGATACAGCTAGCCCACAAACGATGGCCGCAGAAGCATGTTTTATATGGATGTTGTGCTCTGACTAGAATCATTTATAGGTGTTTGGCTTATGACATCCCTATTCAACGGGCCCTGATGTGGAATCGAGTAGAGCAATTTAGAGGCAGGACGTCCACTGGACCCCCTTCTAAGAAGATGAGAGGAACTGTCCAAGTCCCTTGTGCTCAACCACGTGGAGCCACCCTAACACCGGATGTTACCCCTCCACCCTGAAGAGTTCGGCCATTCACACTACGACTTCCAAGACGTAGCACCGATGGCCCTAACTTGATATTTCCTCCCATCCCAACCGATCTTGAATTTCCTGGTGGCGCACCCTTGGAAGAACTCACGAATGAAGACTTTGAACAATTGTTACAAGACATAGAGCTTGGAGGCAGAAGAGGAACAACAAGTGGAGAATTTTCAACCGCAGGCAACAACCTCCCAAGTACCTGTTACCACAGTTGAAGTGGATGAAGAGGACGATGAAGATGAAGAATATGAGGAAGATAAGGAGGATATTGACCAAGGGCATCAAGATAAGCAACAAGAAGTGCCAGAACTGATAGGTGCACCTACATACACAGCTCAACTACAAAGGTTATACGATACAATCAAAGCAGTGCAAGAAAGGCATCAACTCTCCCTTGCATCGGGCCAAGCCTTGATGCAAGAAATGCAAGCAGATGATGGGGTGGATAAACATTTTATTGACACCCTAAAATTAGTGTCAGAATCTTTAGGAGTTCCGGAGGCTGTCCACACAGCAGTCCGGTGTCGGCGCGAAAGCGACAGCCGGTAGATCAAGCCAACCGTCGGAAATACGGCGCACGCCGGGTGCTTGGAGCAATCTCAAGTTCAGTGATGAGTCGAAGTGATTCTTGATACTTCATAAACTCAGTCATCTTTCCAGATGTGCATGAGACTTCAACTAATAAAGAATTTTCTTATAGACTCATAGAACAAAAACCATTAAAATGAATCACTATTAATCAATAACTTTCAATTTCTACTTTTGTTTCATTTCTTTCGATGTATGCATTTATCATATTAGAGTTCATCTTTACAGGGATTACTGATAGGATTCCGATATACTTTCTTTGATTGTATCCTAAGAAACCTAAGCATAAGCTTATCTCTAACTTTGGGTTTATGTAGTTGTTTTTCGCCAATACGAAGTATGCTTTACATTCTTACTTTATATTCAGGTACACAAAAGAGGTGCGCTACTAAGAACTTTCAGAAGAGATTGGATTCAATTCAAAACAACTCTAAAACTATGAGCAATCATAGTACATGAATTAATATACTTGACCCCAAGTTCATATATGTAGTAGTTCACTTATTTGGCTGGCATTTGCTCCTGTATATTAGAAAGGATTTTAAAGAATATAGCTGCACAGAGATACTAGCAGATGACCATCGATGTAATACAAATCAATGCAAAACTAAACTATAATGGTTTGATTTATGGTATGAATTGTCTGGATACTGCGGAATGCACGTATACTTTATAACTTTGTTTCGATGAAGAAATCTTGAAATAGTAACTCGCGACCATAAAGGTAAGATTAAACATGGAATGCAAACCTAATGAAGTTTTCGAAAACGATTCCTATCATGAGCAAGAGACTTATTGCTGGACATCATGAATCAGCGTTCGATAGATCTTCTTTTCATAACAACGTAGAAATAGACCTGATGTGTGTTGGGAAAGATGGATGGATCCTCCAGAAGATTGAGTAGATGCTGCTAATCCTGCTTTGCACCAGCCCTAAGTGACTCCAGATATGATTAGTAGACACCCTTTGCTTCCAAATGATACCAAGAAATGCTATATGTACTTTGGAAAAGGTTTGAGCAATGACTTGATCAAAACAGATGAGTTTGTGAATCATGAAACTAGAAACCTTTCTATTTTGGTTTTGATACATGCTCAGTCTTTCACTCAGTATGACCAGTACACTTACAATTTGCAAAATTCCTTCTAGAGGTATTCTATTAGCTAAGTAAGCTACCATTTGCAAGTGGAATCATTCAAAGTGATGAACTATACTAGCAGAAATAACTTTAGCAAATTTATGGACATCCCCGACTTTTTAGGAAGTATGCAGACAAATACCAGTGAGCACTTCGATAGCGATTTCTTGAGATTAGCTGAACCAAGTTGCTTCAAACTTTTTATCCTTGTAGTATGCTTTGAGCTGGATCCACCAAGCTTTGAATCACTAGATTTGGTGAAGTAGGCACTGAGATATGCCTCTTTGAAGTTGACAGACTTGAAGTGATACACTCAGAGAACACAGAGTTGATGAATGTGAATATATCTATTAATTGACATAATTGTACAATCTCATTAGCATGATAACCATAGCTAGATGAGGTGATGAGGTATGGGCTTCAATGTAGCACTCATACACACTCAGATACAAATGATAAATGCCTCGGGAAGTGAGCTAGAATGAGCTAAACTACCCGTGACTTTTGACTTGCATCTTTTATAGAGTTGAGTTGAAAAATTCAAGTTTGAATTCAAATTCAAACTCCTAGAATCTTTCACCTAAAAGGTAATGAGATATTCTCTCAATCATCCAACAACTTTTTCCACGACTCTAATCAAGTAGGTGTGTACATAAAAAATGCCAAGTCTTTTAGACTTTTACAAGGAGTAAAATGGTAAGAACTTATAAGCATAAGTTCCTATGATCCTTCCTTCAAGTGATGTCTTCATGAAGTAATCCAAGACAAATTGTGAGGGCTTGAATTGTACCAACAACTCCCCCTCAAGCCAAACACTTTGGCTTAAGTCTTCATCTTCAATCTTCAATCACATCCTGCAATCCAATCATGGATTTGAATCTGCATAATTTGTTTCCATCCAAAGCTTTAGTGAGTAAATCTGCACATTGCATATTAGTAGACACATAGGTCAA
Organism: Ceratopteris richardii; assembly: GCA_020310875.1. Lineage (NCBI taxonomy): Eukaryota > Viridiplantae > Streptophyta > Polypodiopsida > Polypodiales > Pteridaceae > Ceratopteris > Ceratopteris richardii. The sequence goes on along the minus strand of MU260804.1, from coordinate 139,872 downwards.
CTGAATGTCCTTGCTTAGCAACTTCTCTCTCACATAGTGGTAATGAACCTCTATGTGTTTTGTTCTAGCATGATGTATTGGATTAGCTGCAAGGTGAAGAGAGCTTGTGTTGTCTCCAAAGATAATTGGGGGCCTAGTGTATATGCCTAGCTCTGTATACAAAAGCTTTAACCAAATAGCTTCTTGAGTGGCATTGGCTAGATCTCTATACTCTGCTTCAGTGGATGACAATGCCACTGTTGGTTGTTTCTTGGCTGACCAAGAAATAGGTTTATCACATGCAAAAGATAAGTATCCTGATGTGCTCCTCCTATCATCCTTGCATCCTGCCCAATCTGCATCTGAATACACTTTAATGTCAATATCTGATGTATAAGGAAAGTACAAACCATGGTTCTGAGTTCCCTTTAGATACTTCAATATCTTCTTTGCAACCTCAAGGTGAGGTACCCTTGGTTTGTGCATGAATTGACTTAGCACACTAACTCCATATGTTATGTCAATTCTTGTCAAGGTAGCATAATTCAAACTACCTACCATACTTTGATATCCTGTAATGTCTTGGACTTCATCCCCTTCATGAGCACTTAGCTTTAGGTTGACTTCCATTGGATTACTTGAGACTTTAGCATCCTGCAGGTTAAACTTCTTCAACATGTCTTGTACATACTTTTTCAGAGTGATATATATACCTGAATTAGTATAAACTAATTCAAGTCCTAGAAAGTATTTCAATAATCCAAGATCATTGATCTTGAACTCCTTCATCATCTGGTTTTTGATACTTCTGATTCCTTGGACATCATTACCTGTAATGATAATGTCATCAACATAAACACAGAGATAGATTACCTCTGAATTGCTCCTTTTGATAAACAATGAGGTTTCTGCCTTGCTCATAGTAAACCCTTGGTCTTGGAGGTATGTTGTCAGCCTGTAGTTCCAAGCCCTAGGTGCCTGCTTCAATCCATATAGAGCCTTCTTCAATTTACAAACATAATTTACCTTCTTGGGATCTTCATAGACAGGTGGTTGTGACATGTAGACTTCTTCAGATATCCATCCATTCAAGAAAGCATTCTTGACATCTAATTGGTACATGTTCCAATTTTTGGATGCAGCTACACTCACCAATACTCTGATTGTTGGCATCTTAGCCACAGGAGAAAATGTCTCCTCATAATCAATGCCTTGGGTTTGTGCAAAACCCTTGGCTACCAACCTAGCTTTGTACCTGTTGATTGTACCATCAGAGTTCCTCTTTAGTTTGTAGATCCATCTGGATTCTATCACCTTCATAGAGTCCTTCTTGGGTACTAAGTCCCATGTGTCACTCTCCTTGAGAACTTCTATTTCTTCATCCATAGCTCCTTTCCATTCTGGTTTGGTGATTGCCTCTTCATATGAACCTGGTTCTTCATTTAACAAGTCCTTTGCAAGATAAATTGAATGCTTAGTAACAAGAGATGTATCATACCCATATCTGATAGGCTTCTTACTTTCTCTCTGAGATCTCCTTATTGCTTGAGTTGAAGATTCTGGTATATCCTCAAGCTTCTTCATCTTCATCTTGTCTCTGGACTTCCATGCCTTGAATTCTTCAAGATTGATCGTGTCATCATCTTCTGAACTTGAGTCTTCCTTCTGGATTGGTTCCTTCCTTGAGAGTTTTGGAAACTCCTCTTCCAAATCATAGGGTAGACTAACCTTCCTGCATTCATTCTCATACCATGAGTCATTCTCATCAAAGATGACATCTCTGCTTACCTTGAACCCTTTATTGGTTGGGTTGTAGAATCTGTACCCTTTTTGATTCAAGTCATAACCAATGAAAATACATTTTTTGCTTTAGGGTCTAGTTTTCCCCTTACCTGTGAGGGAATATGCACATATGCTACACAACCAAAGATTTTGCAATGATCCAATGATGGTCTCTTACCATGCCAAGCTTCATAAGGTGTCATTCCATCAAGTGACTTTGATGGCAACCTGTTTATGAGATAGGTGGCAGTAGATACACTCTCTGCCCAAAGATAATTTGGCAACTTCTTTTCATTAAGCATGGACTTAGCTGTTTCAACAATAAGCCTATTCCTTCTTTCGGCTACCCCATTTTGTTCAGGTGAGTACCTTGTGGTTATCTCCCTTTTGATGCCTCTTTCCTGCAAGAAGTCCTCAAACTCATTGGAGAAGTATTCACCTCCTCCATCTGACCTTAGCTTCTTCAAGTTCCTTCCTGTTTGATTTTCAACTAGTGCAAGATATCTTTTGAAACAATTAAACAGTTCATCCTTGTGCTTCATAAAGTATAACACAGTCCATCTGCTATAATCATCAATGAAAGACACATAGTACCTTGAACCTGAAATTGAAGGGTCCTTGCTAGGTCCCCAAACATCTGTGTGTACCAAGTCTAGGTAGTCTTCATGCATAAAACCTTTCCTTGAGTAGGGCAATCTGTGAGACTTACCAAACTGACAAGCACCACATTTGTAAATCATGTGTTGCTTGGATACATTAGGTATCCCAAGCACACATTGGTCCTTGCACATTTGCTTTAAGGTCCTTTCACCTATGTGACCTAATCTCTTGTGCCATATTTCTAATTCTGAAAGTGTTTGATCCTTGTAATTGTATAAAGCAATGTTTTTGGTGTCTTCTAGCTCAAAAGTAAATAATCTACCTGATTTTTCTCCCTTGGCTATCCTCTTGAATCCATGTCTTGGGTCCTCTACATATGCTCCATGTTGATTGAACCTGACCTGCAAACCTTTCTCCATAATCTGACCAACACTCATTAAGTTTTTGGTAATGGTTGGTACATAAAGTACTCTGCTCAATAGGTTCTGGTTACCATCACAAGTTTTTACATTTCCAATCTTTACTACAGAATGCTTAGCATCATCACCTGTCTCTACTTGATGTTTGCCCTTGGGTTCCTCAAGATCAGAGAGTAGTGCCACATTGCCAGCTACATGATTAGAACACCCTGAATCAATATAAAACAGATGATCATCATTGATACCTGACTTGGAAGTCATATTCATGATCAATAGGGAGTCATCTTTCTCCTCTGTGTAGTTGTTGTAGTCTTTCCTATTTCTGAATCCTCCTTGGTAGTTACCATTATGGTTGTTGTTGTAATTGTTGTTGTAGTTATTGTTGTAGCCATTGTAGCCTTGGTGTTGGTTGAACCTTCCTCTGCCTTGAGAGTATCCACCTCTTTGATAGCCTCTTCCTCTCTGATTTTTGTAGTTTCTGTAGCACTCATCTGTGGTGTGGTTAGACAATCCACAAATATTGCATGGTGATGAATTGTAGGGTCTCCCCCTACCTTGCTTACCTCCTTTGCCCCTGCCTCTTGAAGATCTACCTCTCCCTGCATAGTTGGCTTGGGAGGTAGAACCTTCATCTTCTTGCTTTTTACCTTTACCTTTGTCTTTAATCTTTTTTTCAGTATATAGGGCAGAAGGAGTGTTACCTTTAGATGTATCTCCAACCTTTGTGAACTTTTCTTCATGTGTGAATAGTTGGCCCATCAGAGTTGTGAGATCTGGGGTATGCATATCCATGTAGAGATCCATTGCAGTGGTGAAGCTTTCCCACTTATCATCTGCCTTTAGTCCATTGGTTACTTGCCTTACTATTTGTTCCTCTTCAATCTCCTCTCCTATGCTTGCTAATTGGTCTGCCACATCCTTGATCTTGGTCACAAATTCTAAGACTGATTGTTTTGGTTGCTTCCTAAGGGTTGTCAATTCAATCCACAATTGATTCTTCCTGGCCCTTGTATTAGATGAAAAGTATCATGACAAGGTTTCCCAAGTTTCTTGGGAAGTCTTACAATTCCTTATGTGAGGTAAAAGGAAATCAGATATAGAGTTAAGAAGATAAGACCTTGCCAATGCATCTTTTGCACACCATGTATTAAGCCTTTCTTGTTCTTCCTTGGTGGGTAAACCCCTTGCTTTGAATGAGGGCAATTCCTCATCTCCTGAGATGAATCCAAATAGACTTCTTCCTTGTAGATAGGTCTTCATCCTCAGAGACCAAGCTTGATAATTGCTCCTGTCCAAGTCATCAATGAATGAAGGAAAACCATCTCCCATGTTACCTTGTTTGCTCTGATACCACTGTTGGGAAAGATGGAGGGATCCTCTAGAAGATTGAGTAGATGCTGCTAATCCTGCTTTGCACCAGCCCTCAGTGATTCCAGATATGACTAGTAGACACCCTTGGCTTCCAAATGATACCAAGAAATGCTATATGTACTTTGGAAAAGGTTTGAGCAATGACTTGATCAAAACAGATGAGTTTGTGAATCATAAAACTAGAAACCTTTCTATTTTGGTTTTGATACTTGCTCAGTCTTTCACTCAGTATGACCAGTACACTTACAATTGGCAAAATTCCTTCTAGAGGTATTCTATTAGTTTAGTAAGCTACCATTTGCAAGTGGAATCATTCAAAATGATAAACTATACTAGGAGAAATAACTTTAGCAAATTTATGGACATCCCCGACTTTTTAGGAAGTATGCAAATAAATACCAGTGAGCACTTCGACAGTAATTTCTTGAGATTGGCTGAACCAAGTTGCTTCAAACTTTGTATGCTTGTAGTATGCTTTGAGCTGGATCCACCAAGCTTTGAATCACTTGATTTGGTGAAGTAGGCACTGAGATATGCCTCTTTGAAGTTGACAGACTTGAAGTGATACACTCAGAGAACACAGAGTTGATGAATGTGAATATATCTATTAATTGACATATTTGTACAATCTCATTAGCATGATAACCATAGCTAGATGAGGTGATGAGGTATGGGCTTCAATGTAGCACTCATACACACTCCGATACAAATGATAAATGCCTCAAGAAGTGAGCTAGAATGAGCTAAACTACCCGCGACTTTTGACTTGCATCTTTTATAGAGTTGAGTTGAAAAATTCAAGTTTGAATTCAAATTCAAACTCCTAGAATCTTTCACGTAAAAGGTAATGAGATATTCTCTCAATCATCCAACAACTTTTTCCACGACTCTAATCAAGTAGGTGTGTACATAAAAAATGCCAAGTCTTTTAGACTTTTACAAGGAGTAAAATGGTAAGAACTTATAAGCATAAGTTCCTATGATCCTTCCTTCAAGTGATGTCTTCATGAAGTAATCCAAGCCAAATTGTGAGGGCTTGAATTGTACCAACAATGTGCAGGCTATTGTAGTCCAACAGATGCGCGAAATTTTAAATGCTTTATCAGACAGGAATTCAACTCATGACATATTCGAGAGTATTTTTTATGTATTAGAAAATTCGCAATCTCTAAATATTATCTTTATGTAAAGCAATAATGTTAAATTCATGCACGCAATACTCTGCCATGACTACGAGATTTATAGAGATTTTAATGGGTGAAAACGTTTAAACGCAAAAAAATCTTTAATCTTTATTCCATGATACATATAATTTCTTCGAGACGTTTCTCTTTCGCTAAGAAAAAAACAACCAATGACTTTTTTTTTTGTGAGTAATTATTCACCAACAATCCAGATTTTAGTAAATCTAAAATTCTTACACTACAAACTCTTTGATAAGAAAAACAACAATTGCGCAAATCTAAAGTAGAACCCAATGGTGCAGATCACTCCCTAATATGTCAACCGTTCCTTTCAGCGCAACAACTAAAACTTCAAAATGGTAGTCGTTAGCCAGTGATGATAAGAAACTGTAAAACTTGCAATGGTTTTCACTTACGTATCCTCACGTATAAAATATAGGCACCCGCGTATTTAAACCAAAAATGGACATGCAATCATGCTTGACTTTGACAGCGAAACGTTTTCACTATTTTTGCATACACTATCATTTGAATATGGTCACATGATGAACATGGTGACAAGAATGAATTCACAACATAAATCATTCTGGATGAAGGAAATCTACATAAAGCCTCTAAACTATTTTTCTATGCAATTTGTGAGCTATATATATCATAGGAGTACCTAGTTCATTTCTGGGTTCTGTAACTATTAATAACTTCAAACATTACGTTGAATTTTGTTTATACAGAAATGAGTCTAAATTCCGATGTAGAGAATTGATGCAGCAAATATGCATTACTCATCTTCAACCTCGACCAACTACAAGATGCAAACATCCGTGACTCAATTAGCAATGTTAAATTGTTTCACCAAAGTTAATCCTATGTGCTGTAAGTCATGAAGAAATCCTAAGAAATGGATGATGAGTTCTCTGTTAACGCAATTTCGAAAAGAAACGTACCAAGAACAGTAATAGAAATTCAGTACAAAATTGATTACCATGATGAGAATGACCATCTCCTAGTCAAATGCACAATAATGCTAATGCATTAACGTTCAGGGAAACAATGGAAATTGTATGCCTACTAAACTTAGAAACGCAACAAAATCTTGAGTATGCAGAATTTGGAACGCAAATATTACAAGACTTGAATCTGACGAAAGTCGATGTCTCAAAGTTTTGGCATAGCAATTTGATGACAATTAGCACCAAATTCATAGTAATATTAGCTTGTGGATACCAAAAGAAGTCATTTAAATTCCAAAATCTTAATCAAAACAAACTTCCTCCCTACGTTGCATTACACAGAAGGTTAATCACCCTCTCATCGCCCACTTGGGTTTGAGCTTGTTGTTGATGCCTCAAGGGATTCCCCTGCTTTGTGGGATTTGGGGGGTCCCGTGGGCTCTAGTCCCCTTCTATTGTACCTTTGTTTCTTAATTTAATTCAAGTCCGGGAGAGTAGGCTATTGCCGAACTTCCTTTATATTAAAAAAAAAAAAACTTCCTCCCTACGCTTTGCTCTTGGCAGTCATTCGAAATCATTTGAATATGAGTTTCGCTGCATTCGTACAAATAATCAAACAATAGAAATTCTTTAAAGCATAACTACATGTATCATAACAGTTCAATTAAAACCATGAAATCTCTAGCGCTTTGTAAACCAAAGATGTCCACAGTTATTTTTCAAACACAAGAAATCATCTCCAATTATGTTCTTCTGTGCCCGCTGTTTTCACAATTCCAAATCTTTGCGCAAGTGCTTTTTTATGCTTCAATGCATCAACAGATGAGAACGCATGCCTGAAGTAATCAGTAAAAATTCCATCTGTACTATGCTACACACACCTTGCAGAACTCATGTACAGAAATGGTAAACATTTTCATTAAAATTCAGCATATCATTATAGTATATCAAACGATTCTCAATATAAATTCATGGAGCTTAATTTACTCAGAACAATCAGGCGACGAACGAAGAAGCTCATCATAAAACTGTACATATCTACTGCATCATATTTTAATTTATAAAGTAGAAAGCTTCAATTTACAAAAAAAATTACCGCATCATGCACTTCATTTGTTCAACCCTAGATGGTCTTAGTTCCGATTCATCTGCCCTTCAGTTTGACGTTGATGACATTGACTATCGTCCTTTTCATATCCAGTAGAATGCACATAGTAGAACGCGCACATTTTGCGTTTGCATCTAAAAAAAACTTGTTGTAGAAGAAATTCTTCTGATCATCGTCAAAATCTCCACCGGATAGAGCTATCATGCATCATAAGAGTTTTTCCCCTTCTGTCAGTGTTTTCTTCTTTTCTTCCTCACAGATATCTGCGTGTCATCCCCTTCTTCAGCCGATAGCCCATGTATCAGTAAAAGGATGGCACAGATTGTGTCGCCTCCCCGAAAGGACCCGCCTGATCACATGTATGTAGTTCCACAGTCCTTCCTTTTCGTACGAAGTCTTCTGCCATCCAGTAGCCTATGCGGCACAAAAGAAAAGAAAAAAATCCGTTTCTGCCTTCCTCCATGCACCCTGGGCGCCCCCTTCTTTGTGGTCCCCGTCAGAACATTCCTGCCAGAAAAAAAATCTTGAATGTTGGCCTCCACTTCAGAAACGATGCCTTTCCTATATGATTAGTTCTCCTTCTATTTTTGATCAACTCCCCAAAACGAAGCGTTAACAGTCGTGTTCCCCTTCAGCCCTCTGCATGTGCTGCTATCCCTTTGCATGATTGCCACTACTTCCAAACCTTCCGCACACCTTGTCTCCCAGTTTAAGTGCATAATAGCAAGCGCTACCCTTCACAGTTAGTGGACTGTCTCTTTTTCCATGCAAAACCATCATCCACTCGTTGCTTCTTTTGTGATCAATACAAAAGAGTATCAATATGTATGAATGTTATGTTGGCGTAGACTTTTTAATAGTATGAGCAAGTGTATATCAAGTTAGCACTATAATTGCAATATAGAGATAAACAAAGATCACTAAGATTCCCCAATGAAATTCAATATCGAAGAGCACAATATGGAATTTTGATGTTCGTAATATGCAATAATGGTTGAATTTATCGGTTGATCTTTCTGCATCATTATAATTGGATTCTAAAAGTGTTGAGTGGTAATCCACTTTCTTTTGTGCTTGTCTTTGATCCTCTTTCCAAGCGAGGAGAGAAAATCTCTCCTACACCGCTAGTCCGTGAGGTATGACAAACGCAGAGTCGACACATTACCACGAGTAGGTAAGACTATCAGGATACCCATCACAGAACCAGAAGTAACCATTGAAACCACAGCTACCCCCACCACCACCCATGACCTCTCTGCTGAAACTTTTGTTGAGACATCCTCCATCTCACCCCAGCACCCCCCATCACCACCTTCTCCACCTCCACCACCACCTCCCACCATAGAAGAAACGGCAGTCATCACCTCTACCTTCACTTATATCCCAACCTCATCCACATCCTTCTCATTTCGAGAACCCACCTCAGAAGACACCCTCTTCTCTTCCATCACTAATCCCTTGTACACTTCAACCCTTCTATCCTCCGAACCCATAATTGGCCATCCCATAATTCCAAGTGTGGTTGGAAACCCTACACCCACGGAAGGCATCCTGTGTTTCTCAGCCTATCCCCCAATACGGGTACCCCCATTCCATGACCCCCACTTCCCATCTACCCCCTACACCTCATTCAACCTATCCGCACCACCCCAATACCCATCCTTCGTGGAGTAGTCCATCCACACTCCAATGTTTCAGAGACACATTCCCCAGACGTTCGCAACGACATCAATCTACACAAACACCACACTCACTTCACCTACCATTCCAACTTACATGGTAGCCCCTGTACACACCACTTTGCCTGACCCAATGGACATTTCACCAACCACAGCACCTCTCCCCACAATTCCACCCTCTCCCCCTCCCCTACCCCCCACCTCACCACTCACCACATCATTGGCAGACACAGCATTCACTACCTCCCTTCCCATTCCCACCTCCCGTGCATTCCAAACTTTCCCCCTTGCATCTCATTATGTAAATAGCACGTTCAATACATTACTTCAGTGTGCACATCAACTACAACAAGAATACCATCAATTGGAAATATGCATTGTTGCCCTCCAAGCAGAATCTTAGCGTCTACAAGCTAGAGTCAACACTCTCGAAGATGATTACCAAACACTTCTAGCAGAACATACCACCTTACAACAGGCTCAAACAGAATTGGAATCGAAGATATCAACGGTGGATGATCAAGCAGTGAAGGAACTGGAAAGTGTGCTCCAATCCCAAATGATATCCAATGCTACACTTAGACGCAATCTTGGGCTATTAAGGAAGCATATGGCAGCAGCATTAGAAGAGAACAAGCGGCTTCAACAACAAAACCAAGACAACTTTGAAGCAGCTATGGAAGGAACTGCAGGAGCAGCCATTAGCCCTACCAAGTATAGAGCAGTCCCATTAGAAGACATTTGCATCTTACTTGAGGAGCATGCAAATTTCTTGGAGTCATATGAAAAGTTAGAGGTTGAATGTGTGGACCTAAAGAAGCAGATAGCGAGTGCCCCCACAGCTCAACAGGAGCCGATAATCTTGCAACACTCTACAGAAGAATTAGAGACCCTCCGGAAGCAGCTAGCAGAACTCCAAGCATGCCTCTTACCATATGAAAGGCCACCCTCCCCAGCTGAAGAACCAGAGCCTGACACAGTAGTGAAAATCCCTGTTGATGACAGCTATGAAGAACCATACGAGCCGATGCCAACACCCGACAGCCGAGTTATAGAGGAAGGACAGGACACTTTAGAAATTGGGGTCCCGTATTGGGTCAAAAGGGTTGAGAAAGTGGGAAACACACATGATGATCGTGTAGCCGTGCAAATTCAATCCCTCACAAATCTGGAAGAAACTGTCCTTTGATCTTCTTACTTTGAGCACCTATCCCACCAACGATTAATCACAACATTAGAGCCGCAATACATGCCTTACTATGTCTTGCTACATGATTATAATGAAGAAGTTAAAAGGCATACGGGGAAGGAGCCCACATTTGCCACTCAATTTGAGCTGGAAGACTTATCGACAGATGCACGAGATGGCTCAATCTTCCAACTTAATTGGCGTGCACGGTTACTAATTGATTACCCAGAGATGATGAACACCTGGGCAACCATGCCACTGTATATCAAGTATAATCCATGCTATTGCCCGATGGTACATCGCAAATCATGGCAAGCATTTGCAATCAAGGTATGCAACAATAAAGAATGCTTGGCATGGGTCAACTATCCATACTTTGCTCCACCTCGAGGAACCCCGATCGTAGCATACATGATATCCACGATTCGACACTGGTATATGCGTCTAAAGAATGTACCCGACATAGCTACAAAAATGTGTATGAAAATATTTGAGCTCATGACAATTGTCTTCAAAACCTTTCGGAACGTATAGGCTCCATACATCTCTGCCCCCGGATTCTCTCAAGTTAACAAGGATTTAGTCTATGACATGAGCCAGACTCCCTCGGTCAACATAATCTTTGCCTGGCATGCACGCATAAAGTATTTAGCCACATGTTTCAAGAAGACCTTTGAAGAAATGTTCTCTACAGGGTTCTGGGAATATCACTCGGAAATTTTCATTCCCAGGCCAACACATTTGCTACATCTATTCGCAGTAGAACAAGACATCCATGCAGATCAGTTACGTCTGCCACATCCGGACATTCCAGGACCAATTGATTGGGATCGCTTGATGACAGACTTGGCCAGAGGACTACGCACACAAGAACATCAGCTTGCCACTCATGTTGTGGAATATTACATCCAGCACTCCCCCCAACAAGGGTCTGTCAGGGATGACAGACGCGAGAGAGGGGCGGGTGTTGAGAGCAGTATGGGCACCCAAGGACTTACGAGGCAAGGAAGCCAGCGGAGAGAGTCAGAGCAAAGCGAAGGATTAAGTAGACAAAGCAGTCGATGCAGATCTGGCAGATAGGCCCTTCAAATTTTGCAAATCAACATCTTTATAATAGTGATTCTCATCACTAAAAATCATTGTAAATACCCTTTCATATTTTTGTAGCTCCATTTTGTGCAAGCCAAGGAGTCCTTGAGCTTGAGGAGCATTAGAAGTAGCTACATACCAGTTTTTTCATATTTTTTAGACTCCGTTTGAGCCTTCAAATAGGCCCTAGAACCTAATTTTTAACTAGGCCGGACACTAGGTCTGGACATGGCCAAAACCTAGTCAACAACTATAAATAGAGCTAGAGAGCTCATTTTTGAGGTTAGCTTGTAATAGAATTGAACTTTTATGATCATTTTTGAAGTAATCTAAAAGAACTCCATTGCTTCTCCCTCTTTGTCTTACCTTGTGTGCGCGTGTGTGTGTGCATGTTAGTGTGCTTCTCACTCACGCACTTGTGCCTTCACTTGCTCGAGGCCATCATACCATCCTCACGTCTTCCCATATTGACATTAAAGGAGGTGCTACTCATCACTGAGCTACACAGAGAATAGCATTTGCTCCTGTATATTAGAAAGGATTTTAAAGAATAGAGCTGCACAGAGATAATAGCAGATGACCATCAATGTAATACAAATCAATGCAAAACTAAACTATAATGATTTGATTTATGGTATGAATTGTCTGGATACTGCGGAATGCACGTATACTTTATAACTTTGTTTCGATGAAGAAATCTTGAAACAGTAATGAAGTTTTCGAAAACGATTCCTATCATGAGCAAGAGACTTATTGCTGGACATCATGAATCAGCGTTTGATAGTTCTTCTTTTCGTAACAACGTAGAAATAGACCTGATGTGCAGGCTATTGTAGCCCACATATTCGAGAGTATTCTTTATGTAATAGAAAATTCGCAATCTCTAAATAATATCTTTATGTAAAGCAATAATGTTAAATTCATGCACGCAATACTCTGCCATAACTACGAGATTTCTAGAGATTTTAATGGGTGAAAATGTTTAAACGCAAAAAAATCTTTAATCTTCATTTCATGATACATATAATTTCTTCGAGACGTTTCTCTTTCCCTAAGAAAGAAACAACCAATGACTTTTTTTTTCTGTGAGTAATTATTCACCAACAATCCAGATTTTAGTAAATCTAAAATTCTTACACTACAAAATCTTTGATAAGAAAAACAACAATTGCGCAAATCTAAAGTAGAACCCAATGGTGCAGATCACTCCCTAATATGTCAACCGTTCCTTTCAGCGCAACAACTAAAACTTCAAAATGGTAGTCGTTAGCCAGTGATGATAAGAAACTGTAAAACTTGCAATGGTTTTCACTTACGTATCCTCACGTATAAAATATAGGCACCCGCGTATTTAAACCAAAAATGGACATGCAATCATGCTTGACTTTGACAGCGAAAAGTTTTCACTATTTTTGCATACACTATCATTTGAATATGGTCACATGATGAACATGGTGACAAGAATGAATTCACAACATAAATCATTCTGGATGAACGAAATCTACATAAAGCCTCTAAACTATTTTTCTATGCAATTTGTGAGCTATATATATCATAGGAGTACCTAGTTCATTTCTGGGTTCTATAACTATAAATAACTTCAAACATTACGTTGACTACAATACAGCTTCCTTGATGGATTTTCGGGCTACAATCAAGTAGCCATTGCACCAGAAGATCAGCATAAGACGGCTTTTGCCACAGAGTGGGGCATATTTGCCTTTAGAGTAATGCCATTTGGGCTTACCAATGCACCCGCTACCTTCTAGAGGCTGATGTGCCATGTATTTAAAGAATTCGTGAGGAAGAACTTAGAGGTCTATATTGATAATCTTTGTGCTCATTCCAACATTAGACAAACCCATATTCCTGAACTCAGGCAAATCTTTGAAAAATGTAGAGAATATCAAGTCTACCTGAACCCAGAAAAGTGTGTTTTCATGGTCAGGCAGGGCAAGATTCTAGGACACATAGTGTCAAAGAATGGCATATCTACTGATGAAGAGAAAGTAAGAGCCATAGCAGAGTTACCTAGGCCAAAGAATGTCAAGGAAGTACAAGCTTTCATGGGGCATTGTGGCTATTACCGACGCTTTATACACATGTACGCTATCATTGCCAAGCCACTGTACGGACTCTTGACCAACTTTGAGTGGACTAATGAATGTGAGGACTCTTTCAATGAGCTCAAAAGAAGATTGTGTTCAGCTCCAGTCTTAAGCACACCAGACTGGAATAAGCCCTTTCATGTTCACGTGGATGCATCCAATTATGCTATAGGATGTGTACTCGCACAACCTACTGGTGAAGGTAATATGGATCTTCCAATTGCCTATGCTAGTCGGTAGTTAAATGCGGCTGAACGAAATTATACCACAACTGAGAGAGAAGGATTAGGCATGGTATAGGCAGTAAAGAAGTTTATACATTATTTGCTTGCAAATAAGTTTAAATTTTTTACTGATCATCAGGCATTGTTGTACTTGGTAAACAGACCATGCAATACAGGCATATTAGTAAGATGGTTTCTCTTGCTAATGGAATATGATTTTGAGGTTGTGGTAAGGAAAGGCAGTAATCACTTGAGAGCGGACCACCTCTCAAGTCTCACATTCGGAGAAGCACCACAAGGAGTATCAGATGATCTTCCTGATGCTTACTTGTTTAATTTGGAAGTTGTGCCGCAGTGGGCTAAGCCATTAGTGCCAGTCTTGACGTACGGGCCTAACCATCCAATCATAAACACTCAAGATAAGGAAGTAGTAAAAGCCCATAAGTACCATATCATGGCAGGAAGTATGTACAAGCATACCGATCAAGGTATATTAGCTTGTTGTCTGGAAGAGGATCAGTGCACGAAATGGTTGCAATTGGCACATGTAGGTGCATTAGAGCAACAGTACTCACGACAACGAACCTTATAGACTCTAAGGAGACTCAGAGTGCATTGGCCGACTATGGAGGCTGATGTCCATAAGTTCTGCAAGGAATGCCCTATCTACTGCACTAAACCACCTGTGGAACATGCCACTCTCTATCAAGTTTCCATAGTGCCAGATTGGAGTGAACCACTAGTAGCCTTCCTGAGGACGAAAACATTCCCTCAAGATATGACATTAGCTAGACAAATAAGTTTAGAACAAGAAGCCCTAGACTACTCACTCATTGGTGATAGTCTATACAAGCGTGGTAAAGATGGTTACCTGAGACTATGTGTCCATGAGAGCGAATATCTCAAGATCTTGGAAGCGGATCACCAAGGTGTAGCAGGAGGACATTTTGGACCAGATCGGGTGATCAAGGCAATAATATTTGCGGGCTTCTGGTGGCCCACCCTTCACATGGATGGGATGCAGAGTCAAATTATATCAAGAACCCTTGACTGAAGAAATGCTAAATCGACTCAACACTGCCAAGAAACACAAGGAAGAAGAAAAGCAAATTCAAGAAGATGCGCAAGCAGAAGCTTTAGAACGCATCCGAAGGATGAAGTTGAAAAGACAGGGTAGAGATCAGCCTAGGACAAATGACTATGCAGCTCAAGGATATCATGTGGCTATGTGTGAAGTTTCAGGTATTAGCTCTCATAGGATAATTGATTGACGTCCTTTTGTGACCTTAGAAATGGGACAAGGAAGGAGTGCAAGGACTGTAAGGGCCTTGATTGACTCAGGTGCAGCCACTAGTGCTGTTAAATTTTCTTACTGTCAAAAGTTGAAATTAACTGTCAATTTTTATAGAAGCATATCTCATAGGATTGGGAGGTGTGGAAACCCCTTGCATGGGCGAAGTGGAACTTCCCCTCTGCATTCAAGATGAATTAATGACAGTTAAAGTGCTAGTTTGTCAAGATGAGAACCTCACTGAGCCTCTTGTCTTGGATCAAGACTGGATCTATGATCATGCAGTGAACCTAAACCTAAGAAGTGGACTTCTTTAGGTATGGGTAAATCAGAGTCGAATTACAATTGAATTAGAAAATGAAGCACTAAAGGAACTAGGTAAGGCACAAACTCCTGGTCCTTCCAGGGGTGCACATGAAGTTGACAATGCTATTATTGTCTAAAACTATGTGATGCAGAAAGAGGATTGTCTTAACAAAGAAGTCAAGGATAAGACGGAACTCCCTTCTTTTCCAAAAGCCTCAGGAATGCAGCAACCAAAGGCGGATCAAATGCAGAAGAAGTAGATGACTTATGCTCGAGGCCCAAAGTAAATACGAACCACGGTGTCTCAACCATCAAAACAAGTGTGGGTATAGAAAGGTGAGCATCCTATTGCGGTCAAGCCACAACAACTGGCTCAACTTCCTATTAGTGATCAACGACATAACACTAATAAGAAGTCTTCCAAAAATTCTTCTGAGAACGTGAGGTCTATCTAGGTACCTAAGAAGTCGATGAGGGCTGTCCCACAATCAAGACAAATTTGGGTGCCCAAGGCTTGCTTGGGGGCTCAAATAGATACACAAAGATGAAACCCGGCACAACATGGTTCACTCACTCGAACTGCTGATATCCACTGTAGCTCAGTGATGAGTAGCACCTCCTTTAATGTCAATCCGGGAAGACGTGAGGATGGTATGAAGACCTCGAGCAAGTGACGGCACAAGTGCGTGAGTGAGAAGCACACAAGCATGCACACACATACACACACACGCGCACACACGGCAAGACAAAGAGAGAGAATCAATGGAGTTCTTTAGAATACTTTCAAAAGCTCTTACAGGTTCGTTTCAATTACAATCTAACCTCAAAAATGAGCTCTCTAGCTCTTTTTATAGTTTTTGACTAGCTTTTGGCCCTGTCCAGACCTAGTGTCCGGCCTAGTTAAAAATTAGGTTCCAGGGCTTACTTGAGGGCTCAAACGAAGTCTAAAAATTATGAAATTTGGTACGATGGTACTTCTAATACTCCTCAAGTTCGAGGACTCCTCGGCTTGCACAAAATGGAGTCTAATCTACCAAAAACGGGATTTACAATGTTTGTGTAGTGATTAAAATCACTTGGGTTGTACATAATCTATGGGAAAAAATGATCTGGCCTTGTTGCCGTATTGTGCATGACTCCTTTATTGCTTTGTATGCCAACACTCCCCCCTTCCTAGCGTCTGTCACCCCTGACAGACCTTTGTTCGCGCGGGTGGTCGATGTAATATTGGATGACATTGGTGGCCAGTTCATGTTCTCCTATCCTTAAGCCTCTTGCTAGATCGGCTTCCAATGCCTCCCAATTTATTGCACCGGGGGTTTCTGGTTGCGGGGTGGTGTAGTACTCTGAATACATTGCTTGTTCACAAGCAAACAGTTGAAGTAGATGTGTCGGCTTTGGTGCGAAAATCTCCGAGTGGTACTCCCAGAAACCTGATCTGAACATTTCTTCGAAGGTCTGTTTGTAGCAGGCGGGGAGGTACTTGATGCGTGCATGCCAAGCGTAAGCCACACGGATACTGGGGGTGGTGCTCATGTCATACACCAAGTCGTAATTTCCATTGCTAAACCCCGGAAGACGTACCTGTGGTGCGGCTGCATTTCTAAAGGTCTTCAGCACTACTTGCATCATATCTAAGATTTTAAGCATCATTTGCGCTGCTACATCTTGCATGGGCTTCAAGCGCGGCATCCAGTGGCGAATGGTCCCCATCATATATGCTACCGATGGTGGTCCTTGTGGTGGCGCGATGTACGGGTAGTTCAGCCATTCCTTGCATTGCGCATTGTTCTGTACCTTGATATTAAATGCCTTCCACGACCTGCGGTGGGGGACTGGACCGTAGCATGGGTTGTACAGGAGGTGCAACGGCGCGTTGTTCCATGTGCGTAGCATTTCTGGATAAGTCTCTAAAAGTTTCTGCCGCCATATTGGTTGACGAATCTTGCCTTTTCGCACCTCTGGAGGAAGGTCTTCAGGTTGAAATTGGGTCGCAAAAGTAGGAATCTGACCCGTGACTCTTTGTATTTCTGCATTATAATCAGCCAAGATAATATAATATGGCCTGTACTGGAGTTCCGATGAGAGGATCAGGCGTCTCGATGACAAGTTCTTGAAGTAATCTGATTGTAAAACAGTCTCCTCTATGACCCTCATAGCCTGATTTTGCACTACGGTGCGTTCTTCATGCGAGGTCCCTATTTCCTCCACTTGTCGTAACCATGGCGGCCGTGGTGCCTCGAACGTGTCCTGCGCTTCTTCTGTTTGTTGGCCTCCTGGGAATGGTTGCGGATCATATTCTTCATCAAACGTTTGTTCCACAGGAATTTGCACAACTTCTTCGTCCGTGGGAGCCTCCGGAGGGGAAGATGGCCTCTCATATCGTAGTAGGCGTGTCTGCAATTCAGTTACCTGTTGCTGGAGATCTTTTATGGCCTCTGCGTCGGAGGGAAGCGAAGCTGCAGAGGGGGTGGTTGGAGGGGCAGCTGTTGGGCCTTGTTGGTGTTCCTGCTTCAGTTGTCCTAGCTCCTCCGATAGCTTATCATGTGCTTCGAGCAGCGTGGCATAATCTTCCAATATAATCTTGATATTATCGGGGGTCACTGCTTGAAACTTGGATGGGCTGATGGGTGCCCCCGGTGTGCTCTCAATAGCTGCCTCCAGGTTCTCTTGATTTTGTATTTGCAGACGTCTGTTCTCTTCCTGAGCAGCCGCAAGATGGCGTTTAAGTAGTGCCATATTTCGCTGAAGTTTTGAGTTGCGTTCCAGCTGTGTCCGTAGGTGACCTTCTACCACCTGCACTGCTTCCTGATCTACGTTCTGTAGCTTTACCTCCAATATATTGTGGGCTTCTTGGAGGGTGTGGAACTGTGTGTGGAGGCGAGTGTTCTCCTCTTCTAGTACCGCAAGGCGGAGCTGTAGTGTCGCTGAGTGCTCTTGCAGGCGTGCGTTTTGTTGCTGGAGCTGAATGTAATCTGTTCTTAAATTTGATATACAAGCCAACATGGTGTCCAATGCATTACCTATAGATGAGTGGGGGGTGTTTACTGTGGAAGATGCATGGGAAGGGAATTGGGGAAGGAAGACAGTGAATGATGTGTCTACGAAAGTTGTGTGTGTGGGTGAAATTGGTGGAGGGGGAATGGGAGGAGGTGAAACCGTGGGTGGAGGTGCCGTGGGTGGTGAAATGTCCATACCTTCAGGAGTGGGTGTTAGTGTGGGGCCTGCCATATACATTGGTATGGTAGGTGGTGTGTGTGTGGAAGTGGTGAATAGATGTGATGTGGGGTGGGGAGCTGAAAAGACAGGGAATGGTTGAGGGCCTGGTTGAAAAGCCCTAGCAAAGATGTCCTGGAGGGATTGTAGAAATGGAGAGAGGGATATCGGGGGTTGGGGTCGTAAATTTGAGGAGGGCTGAAAGGGTTGCGTGGTAGCAGGGAAGCCCATGAATGTGGATCTGGGGTCAGGATGACCGGTGGCTGAAGGCATTGGGGATGGTTGTCCTAGGGCAGGCTCGGGAATGGTTTCGGTGGGTGGTGTAGTGATGGGGTTTGCGTCAAAGACCGGGTTATCAGTGGTAGAGAATAGGGTGGCACTGGAGATCGGAGTACGGAAGGTGAAGGTGGGGTCGGTGGGTTGAGCAGTCGATGTGGTTTCCACTGTTTCTCTTCTAGGAGGTGATGGTGGGGGAGTGGATGGTAGTTGTTCGGTGGACTCCTCATGGGTGGCGGGGTGCTGTTGACTAGCTGTTTGGGAGGTTGGTGTAGTAGTGGGCTCTTCTGCAACTGTAACGGGAATTTGGATATTTTTACCTGAGCGAGGTCGTGTCTGGAACCTTCGTGGGTCATATTGAACTGAAGGCCTCTGAATGGCAGTGCGCACAGCTTCTACAACTCCATATGTTTCTGCCATCAATAAGAGACCTTCCCTGTACTCTGAGTCAACTCCCGCTTCTTCCAACAACTGAGTCATAAGTACTCTGCTGCTCTGTTCAGTGAGTAACTGCTGCGATCGCACTCTTTCCATAATCTGATACAGCCTTCGGAGTTCTGCTGTATATGCTGGGGCTTCAGTGGTCTCTTCTTCATATGCTTCTTCTTCTTCCGGGTGTCCGTGTTGTTGGCTTTGCTGAGCGTCACTCCAATGGACATGTCTACCGTCTGTAGACTTTCTTCTTCTCCGTGAGGATGTGCCCTGCTCCTCTGCCTCTGAATAAAACTCCACATCAGAGAATTGTGTGCTTTGTAGGAATGCTTCGAAATCCTGGGGGTCCAGTCCTTCAGCCTCTCCAGTGGCAGCAAACTCGAATTCAGGTGTAACCGGAGGAGCCGATGGGGTGGGTTGTGTCGTAGTGTCAGATTCCGACCTGGGTATCCTAATGGTAAAAGGAGGTACAGTGCCCTCTCTTAATGGTGATGCCTCAGGAGTAGTCAGGACTTCCCTTGTCTGGACACACGGAATCGCGCCCCTCATGCGCTTGGACTGATGTGTGGATGTCTTGAGCCTTTTAAACATTTGTAATTGTGCCCAAGTTAAGGCACGCTCAATGGGGACATCATATGCCAAGCATCGGTAAATGATGCGTGTGAGTGCACAGCATCCGTTCACCACTAATTTCCTAGAAGCCCGTTTGTTCGCTTCATACAACTGATCTATAATCCACACTGGTAGCTTAATAGGTAGCGCACCTGCTTCCGCCAAGTAGAGAGCAAACCAGATCTTCTTGTGTGGTTGCGTGAATCGGTCTTGACCGGGGAAGGCGAAATGTTGCATGCACATGCGGAGAGGGATGGACACATTTGGGGTGAGGGCTGCCATGTCTTTCAGCTTCACTACTTTCCTGTCCTTCATGTTGTTGGGAACGAGAGCATCCTTTTCTGAGGGTACATGCGTGCCATGCATCTTTAAAGCATCACTCACTAGCTCCACAGTAAGTTCAAACCTCTTCAACTCGTTGTTGCCCAGCAATGAGGGGAGAACAAATGATCCGGGTTGGTCCTTATCTTCATGAGCTTGTAATGTAGAGACCAGATAGTAACATCGGAGGAGGTCGGGTTTAGGTAGTGGGGCTTCAAAATATTCCGCCAACCCTGCTCGTTGCCATATGGTCTGTAGATCTTCGGTGTTCTGTAAAGTCTCGAACTCCTTGGAGAAAAATTGGAATCGCACCCATGATCTGTCATACTCGCATTTAGACTCCCAGATATACTTGGCCTCACCTAATGGACCGGGCATGCCATTGAACCAATGAGAATTCGCATGAACTCTTTCCGTGATTCCTGTAGGGGGATCTGGCACCGGGAGTTGCTGGAGGTGTTGCATCTCCACTGGTCGTTCAGTCGGGGGCACATCCACAGGTAGGCTATCCACATCAATCCCTGCAGTGAGTATCCCTACTTGTGAGCCCGAACCTGTCGCTTCTGCCATTTTTCTTCTTGCTTTCTGATTCTGTGAGAATATAGAATCATGTGTTAACATCGTAATGGACAAAATAAATCCGTTGTTGTCCCCGTTACAACATTAACATGAGGTAGATGGTGAGTTAGTGGTTAGTAAGTGCACGAAGACAGTGAGTGTAGTTAACGTTTGTGTATTCCTAGGAGACTAATGCCGTTAGTAAGTGGGGTGAATTTACAAATCGGGGTCGGGGGGTTTATTACAGATCTTAGACTGCCAAATGCAGTGGATGGGCTTTGCTTTCGGTTTCGTAGAGACTCCAGGGAGCTGTGTCGGTGTCGCTGTTTGGGAGTGGGGCCTTTTAGGGACCCACTTATAAGTGATTACATGCATGCTCATGGGTCTTGGTGTGTTCCTAAGTGTTGAGCACGAGGGAATACTGGTTGTACTCGTAGATGGGTTATGCTGCATAGGTTGTGGCCTTGGTGTAACTACTTGTGCCCTCAAGCAAGCCTTAGGCACCCAAATTTGTCTAGATTGTGGGCTTGCCTTCATCGACTTCTTGGGCACCCAAATAGATTTTACTTTAGCAGAAGAATTTCTGACAGACTTCTTATTAGCGTCGTGTTGTTGGTTACTAATAAGAGGCTTTGCCCGTGTAGTTGACGGTGGTGCACCCGGTCGTTCGCCTTTCCGCACCCACACCTGGTTTATTTTCTGGGACATTCTGCTGCGCAGGTACTTTTGATCTCGGACATAGGTAGTACTCGGCTTCTTCTGCTTGTGATCCACCTTTGGTTGCTGCCTCTTTCTGGCCTTTGGAAAAGAAGGGAGTTCCGTTGCATCCCTGACTCCTTTTTTGCAAATATCATTCCTCTGCAACACAGGGTTTTGAACAAGAACAGCATGGTCATCTTCATGTGTACCCCTGGAAGGACCAGGAGTCTGTGCCTTTCCTAGCTCCTTGAGTGCTCCATTGTCTAATTCTACTGTGACTCGACTATGATTGAGCCAAACCTGGAGAAGTCCACTTCTTAGGTTTAGATTGACTGCTTGGTCATAGATCCAATCCTGACCCAAGACGAGAGGTTCAGTGAGATCCTCATCTTGACACACTAGTACTTTAACGGTCATTGCCTCATCGTGAATGTAGAGGGGAAGTTCCACCTCGCCCATGCAAGGGGTTTCCACGCCTCCCAATCCTATGAGATATGCTTCCACAGGATTGACAGTCAATTGTAATTCTTGGCAGTAAGACAATTTAACAGCACTAGTGGCTGCACCTGAGTCAATCAAGGCTCTTACGGTCCTTGCACTCTTTCCTTGTCCTATATCTAAGGTTACGAAAGGACGTCTATCAATTATCCTATGCGAGCTTGTTCCTGCAACTTCACACATGGCCATAGGAAATCCTTGGTCTGCATAGTCATTCGCTCCAGGCTGATCTCTACCTTGCCTTCGTAATTTCATCCTTCTGATGCGTTCTAAAGCTTCAGCTTGAGCTTCTTCTCTAACTCGCTTTTCTTCCTCTTTGCGTTTTTTAGCAGTGTTGAGTCGACTGAGCATTTCCTCCGTGAGGGGTTCTTGATACAACTTGACTCTGCATCCGCTAATATAGTTTGGGAGAACATCACCCTCTAACGTGGCTAGTTGTACTGCTCCGCTCGTGGAGATCCTATTGATGATCATAGGTCCGTAGCCTCTCTTTTCTAGCTTCCTGGCGTGTTGTTTTAGTGTATAAACTAAAACTAAATCTCCTGCTTTCAAGCCCTTATCCTTCACATGGGCATCAAAATATGCCTTCTGTCTCTTCTTGGCTGCATATATCCCTGCAGCGGCTCTCAGTCTTGTCTCTCCTAATCGTTCAAGGTCAAAGATCCTAGAGGAGAGCTCATGACCTGTCCATTCGTGCTCTCGTGCTACTCTCAATGTAGGGATCAAGAAGTCCAAGGGTAACACAGCGTTTTGACCGAATACCATCTGAAAGGGAGTGGCTTGGAGTACCGTTTTGTAGGCCACTCGGTATGCCCAAACAGCATGGTGTAGCTGTTTGTCCCAATCAGAGCGTTTAGTGTTCACTAATTTCGTCAGTACATTGCATAAAATCTTATTAGTGCTCTCAGCTTGACCATTAGCTTGAGGGTGATATGGGGCAGACTTCTTGTGTATTACCAAAAATTCTTGGAGTAGATTTTCAATAACTTCATTCAAGAAGTGAGTGCCTCTATCACTTACAAGCTCTATAGGTAGTCCATATCTCGTGAATACATTCTCAAACAAGAATTTGGCAGTTGTTTGAGCATCGTTCTTGGTTGTAGCTTTTACCTCTACCCACTTGGTGAGATAATCTGTTGCCACAATGATGTATTCCGCATGAGAACCCTTAGCTGGGGGATTAATAGGACCTACGAAGTCTATTCCCCACTTAGAGAATGCACGTCCACCCATCATAGGTTTCAGTGGCATCTCATCTTTGCGTATAGGATACTGAGTCCTTTGACAGACATCACACCGTTTCACATAGGTATGTGCATCCATGTGAAGGGTAGGCCACCAGAAGCCCGCAAATAGTATCGCCTTGATTACCCGATCTGGTCCAAAGTGTCCTCCTGCTACACCTTGGTGAGCAGTTTCCAAGATCTTCAGATATTCACTTTCGTGGACACATAGTCTCAGGTAACCATCTTTACCGCGCTTATATAGATTATTACCGATGAGTGAGTAATCCTGGGCTTCTTGTTCTAAACTCCTTTTCCTAGCTAGAGTCATGTCTGGAGGGAATGTGTTTGTTCTCAAGAATGATACTAGAGGTTCACTCCAATCTGGCACAATGGATACTTGATAAAGAGTGGCATGTTCCACTGGTGGTTTAGTGCAACAGATTGGGCATTCCTTGCACAACTTTTGGACATCAGCTTCCATAGTTGGCCAATGCACTCCGAATCTCTTTAGAGTCTGCAAAGTTCTTTGCTTTGAATGGTGTTGCTCTAACGCACCTACATGTGCTAATTGCAACCATTTAGCGTACTCATCCTCTTCTACGCAACAAGCCAAGATCCCTTGATCTGTGTGCTTGTACATGCTTCCTGCCATGATATGGTACTTTTGGGCTTTTACGATCTCTCTATTCTGTGTGTTCACCACTGGATGATTAGGCCCGTATGTCAATACTGGTACTATTGGCTTGGCCCACTGCGGTATAACTTCCAAATTAAACAAGTAAGCATCAGGAAGGTCATCTGACACTCCTTGTGGGGCTTCTCCCGATGTGAGCCTAGAGAGATGATCGGCTCTCAAATGAGTCCTACCTTTCCTTACCACCACCTCAAATTCGTATTCCATTAGCAAGAGAAACCATCTTACTAATCTACCTGTATTGCATGGCTTGTTTACTAGGTACAACAATGCCTGATGATCAGTAAAAAATTTAAACTTATTTGCAAGCAAATAGTGTCTAAATTTCTTGACTGCATATACCATGCCTAATCCTTCGCGCTCTGTATTGGTGTAATTCCGTTCAGCCGCATTCAATTGTCTACTGGCATAGGCAATTGGAAGATCCATATTACCTTCACCAGTAGGTTGTGCAAGCACACATCCTATAGCATAATTGGATGCATCAACATGAACATGGAATGGCTTATTCCAATCTGGTGTGGTCAAGATTGGTGCTGAACACAATCTTCGTTTAAGCTCCTGGAAGGAATTCTCGCATTCATCCGTCCACTCAAAGTTAGTCAGAAGTCCGTACATGGGCTTTGCAATGACAGCATACATGTGTATAAATCGTCGATAATAACCGCAATGCCCCATGAAAGCTTGTACTTCCTTGACATTCTTTGGCCTAGGTAGCTCTGCTATGGCTCTCACTTTCTCTTCGTCGGTAGATATGCCATTCTTTGACACTATGTGTCCTAGAATCTTGCCTTGCCTGACCATAAAAACGCACTTTTCTGGGTTTAGGCAGACTTGATATTCTCTACATTTGTCAAAGATTTGTCTGAGTTCAGGAATATGGGTTTGTCTAACGTTGGAATGAGCACAAAGATCATCAACATAGACTTCTAAACTCTTCCTTAGGAACTCCTTAAACACATGGCACATCAGTCTCTGGAAGGTAGCTGGTGCGTTGGTAAGCCCAAATGGCATTACTCTAAAAGCAAAAATGCCCCATTCTGTGGCAAAGGCTGTCTTATGCTGATCCTCTGGAGCTATGGCTACTTGATTGTAGCCAGAAAATCCATCAAGGAAGCTGTACACTTCCTTGCCTGCCACTCTTTCTAAGAGATGTTCTGTGATGGGAAGCGGATAGTTATCTCGAATCGTGGCGGCATTAACCTTTTTCAAGTTAATGCACACACGCAGCTTGCCATTCTTCTTGGGCACCACTACGATGGGGGACACCCATTCAGTGTGCTCAATTTCGTAGATAAATCCAGCTTCAACCAGTCTATCTATCTCTTCTTTGATCTTAGCAGCATAATTATCGTTATATGTATAAGGCTTTTGCTTCGAGGGTTTAGCATCTGAGGTCATGGGAATAGTGTGTGAGCATATGTCTGGGTCAACCCCTTTCAAATCCTTGTAACTCCAAGCGAATACATCTCTGTATTCTCTTAGCAAGGCAGTCAATTCATGCTCTTCTTCTTCTGTCAGGTCATGGCCTATATACGTGCATCTCTCCTCTCCTTCTTCTATGGCCACTACTATTTTCTTTGTGGTTTCTTTGTTATCATAGGCCTCTCCTGATTCTGCCTCTCGTTTAGGCATTCTTATCATGACTCTCCTGTCATCTATCTCATACTTCTTAAAATTATCGGGGACCTCAAACAAAGATTCTTCCTCTTCTGGTGAGGCTTCTCTCTTCTTTCGTTTCTTTCCTTCTTCCTTTGGGGTCACATGCGTTGCTAATCTTACATCATTTGTAACCTCTCCATGCCTCTGGGTTTGAAATTCTACCTCATGGAAGTATTCTTCATCTGATGCAAATGGTGGATCCATAATGATTGACTCTAGATCGGAGTCACTTGCATCCTCAAATGCATCAGGGCTAGGTTCGCATTCTTCTAGAACTGCCTCTCCCATGATTGGCTCTATGGAGAAGACTGAAATGTCATAGCCATCCTCATCACAGTGAGGTGTCCATTGTTCTTCATTGATGGCTACGTCCATTGTTGCTAAGATTTCTGCCCAGCCATGAGGTTCAAATTCCTCGTCTGGAAAAACTACAGGTGCATAGGCTGGGTCTTGAATGGGTCTATGGGTTTCGTTTGCACCTATTTCTCTGGCCTTTTCTCTCTTCTCTTCTTCTACTGCTACCTTGCACATCCATAAGTGAGTATCTTCATGCATCCATGAGGATCCAGACCCTATGGAATGCACCGATTCTGTATCATCTTTGGCTCTATGGATGGGATTCCATTGGATAGGAGGGACATCTCTATGAGAATAATCCTTGAGATTGACTTTGGTTGTAACACCTAAGTGCTGCAGGTACAAAGAATTGGTCCCCCAATCCTGTACCACTTGCAACTGTCGCATGAATGGTCTTCCCAAAATCATCTCATAGGCATGATTTTTGCTGAAGTCACATATGGCAAAGGTATGTTCAAACTCGACACCACAAGTGGTGAGAGTTATTCCTTCTAGCAATCCTAGGGGTCTCTCTATGTGACCATCTGCCATTTGCAATTTCATTCTCGTTGGCCTGAGTGCTGGCTTGCCCCAACGCTTCCATAAGGAGGTAGTGGCAATTGCAACTCCTGCACCTGAGTCCAAAATTGCCTTTGTGGTGTAGTCCTGGTAGGTAATGGGAAGATAGGTGTTCCCTTCTTCACCTTCACACATATCTCCTATCTTATCCAAGGGAATTTCCGGTACTGTCCTATGGGATCCTACCCGGGAACGAGGTTTTGCAGTTTCAGTTACTTGACTAGCTACATATTTCCGCGCGTTTGGTCTATCCTCAGGCAACTCTTCCAAAGTGATATCGCGTTGCATCTTGGTGTTCGTTACTACCTCCGTGTTCCTTGGTATGACTGA
The DNA here is from genome assembly GCA_020310875.1 of Ceratopteris richardii. Lineage (NCBI taxonomy): Eukaryota > Viridiplantae > Streptophyta > Polypodiopsida > Polypodiales > Pteridaceae > Ceratopteris > Ceratopteris richardii. The sequence continues at coordinate 113,154 of MU260804.1, read as the reverse complement.
GTCGTCGTTCCTTACCATGACTGTGGGTGCTCTCATACATGTGGACTTTGCTTCCCATGGGCCTGTGAAGTGGGGTAGCTCCTGTATGGAATTAGACTCAAAGTCCAATCTCTCATGAGATTGAGTACTCTCATGTTCCCCGTAAATTGATGGGATGTCTTGTGGGAATTGGTCGTGTGCATCGTCCACAAGTTCAAAAGGAGGGGTGACCTCACTTTCGTTATCCCATTTGTCTTCTTGAATCTCTCGTAGGAAGTCTGGTGCAAACCGATTCATAGAAGAAGAAGTGTCTGGCTCCGTAGAATTAGGTACATATGCTACCTGGGAAGGAGGACTTATTCTATCGTTGGCTCTTTCCTCGTTGTCATAGATGGCTGAAGCACAAGCTTCTTGGGGAGGATTAATTATGCTATTACTTTTCCGAACAGACTCATACGCTCTCTGGGAAGGAATGTGGGTTACCTGTGGAGGTACATAGGCTTCCGAGGGAGGCTCCTGTGACCTTTGGGGAGGAAGATAGGCTCCTTGAGGAGGCACATGGGCTTCCTGAAGAGGCTGGCTTATCCGTTCTCTTGCCTTTTCCTTTCTTTGAGGGGTAGGCTCCTTTTCTGGCTGTGCAACTAGCCTCTCTAATCTTTCTAAGGAGGGAAAGGAGTCCGGTTTAGTGGAATTGGCCACATACACTTCCGATGGGGAATGATTCATGTTTTTGCTTGCTTTCTCTCTCTCTTGATTTTTTTCTTCCTTGTCAGATCTTGCAATTATCCTCTCTAACTTCTCTAGGAATCCATCCAAGTGTAATTGCGTTTTGGCTGAGCCCGAGTAATTGAAAAGGCGACTGGCTTCAAACATAGTTTGAGCCAATGCGACCATTTTCGCGCACAGTTTGGTTCTTTCTATCTCTAGGTCAGCTCTAGGATAGCACTTGGCATGATCCGTGACGTTTGGCCCTTCTTGGATTCTGGCCTGATATGCTTTGAGCATCATGTCTAAGTCTTCAGGAGTGGAATCAGCTAACACTGATCCTACCCTAGGAGGTGGTGGAATCGTATGACGTGGTGGGGAAGGTGGTGGGTCAAATGGAGATGGTAGGGGTGGCGGCGGGGTATTGTGAGAGGGGATTTGAGAGGTGATTTCAGTTATCCTAGCTTTGGTTTCTCTTATGCTTTCCTCAAGTTCACTCATCTTTTTAGCCCATTGTCTTTTCATTCTTTCCCGACTATCTTTCCATGCTCTAGTCCTTTTCTTTGTTATGCTCTCGGTTTCACTAGCCTCTGAGTTCTTATCCTGGTTTGTCTCTTGGTTTTGCTGCAATGCCTGAGCTCTAGTGACTACCTACACTGGTGCAGTGGAAGTGACGCTTCCTGAGGACTCTACAACCAAACCAATCACATTGATCGGAGTGATTTTTGGCATATTATTGGGGTTCTTGGGGCAATCTCGTAAAAGATGCTCTTTTCCACAATCTTGGCAAAAACCTTGGATAGTCACTGACTGGGGTTGTGTAGGTGGGGGTAAGGGACAATCACGGATGAGATGATCTCCTTGGCATCTGTAGCACGGTCCTCTTGGGAATGGAGGTCTTACTTGCCTAGGTTGAGGCCTGGGGTTGGGGTTTGCATACATGACGTTCGTGTAATCTGACTCCCAACTAGGTTCACTTGGTTCTTCACTATAGTAAGACTCACCATGTTCTGGGGACTGCATGTAGTAAGCCTGGGGACTATCGACATGTGTAGAATCAAAGCTATGGTCACTTGGGTCACTTTCCGAGATCAATGAGGTTACTGGTACTATGGCCCTATTCAGGTTTTCTTCTGCAACAGCATACTTTACTGGAATCACGTTAGCGGGGTTTGGGGGCTATTGAGCTAGTACCGGTTGGGGTCTCTGTTGGGCCTGATATTGTGGTTGGTAGGTTTGTTGGGGTCTAGCATATTGTGGTGGTGGATTTTGGTTTTGGTATCTGCCTTGTTGGTAGGGCTGCGGGTAGGGTTGTCTAACTGCCTGCTTGTTGTATGGGCAATCTTGTGCGGTGTGATTGGTGTATCTCCTGTTCTATGGTGCAGTACTGGCTACTAGGGTTTACTTGGGGTTGAGCCATAATGGGGCAGACATTCGCCATATGGTCACCACCGCATGTATAGCATCTTTTCACAGGGGCAAACCTTGGGATTTGTTTGCTAGTTACACCTAATTTCTGAGCTACTTTTTCCGCGAGTTCCTCAATTGATGTAGATTGCGTGGAAGAGTGGCTAGATGCACTATCTGAATCTTTGTAGATTTTGGAAAGCTCTAGCTCTTCCCCTAGGTTATCTTCAATGTCAATGCACATGCGTACACACTCTTCTATAGTCCTAGGGTCCTTCAGATACACATAGGATCTCAATTTCGTACTCAGCAATCCATCGAGGAATAAGGCTACCTGTTTAGCAGATGTGGGTAGCTCCGAAATTGGGCACCTTTCAAGATATTGTCTAAATCTTCTTCCTGCAAGTCTCACAGTCTCTTGAGGGGTTTGCTTGAAGCTGTGAATCAGTGAGGAGGTGTTGTGTCTTATTCCGCTCTTAGAGAACTCTACAATGAATGCCTCTAGGAGTTGATCTATGCTCCTGAACTGGCGTTCATCTAATGGCTGAAACCACGTAAGTGCTGTGTTCCTAAGGGTTAGACCGAAGGCATTGTACTGCGTGAACAGATCCTCCACTTGTTCAGCTCTCAAGACTTGCTTGAACTCTGCCACATGATCATAGGGATCTCCTGTGCCGTCAAAGTAATTCTTCATGGACTTAACTAGCTGGGTGGGTCTCAAAGTTCTTGTGTGCTCTCTAGGCCTCGGCAGAGGGAATCCATCTACATTTCTTTGGTTCCTGTGGGCTCTATGCATCTCAGGTTCTACCCTATTCGTCTCCGTTCTCGTTCTTTCTCTGCCCACTGGATTGGCAAAACTTACCTCTGGTCTATCTTTACTTCTGTCTCTTTGCATACCATGAGCCTGGGATGTTCCAGCTCCAGGGTGACCATAGGCTACATTTGATCTTGGTTGGGGGAAAATGAATTCGCCCTTCCAAGTGTAAGCATGCCTATCATTTTCTGTCACCACAAAGATCCGTTCTGAAGCATGATCTGAGTAGGTCACTCTGCCTGGGCTATCCGGATCCTTAAACTCATAGATCATGATATTTCCTATGTCTGTTGGCTGATTAGACTTATACCTCCAAAAGGCTTCATCAGTTTCTCGATTAAGGAGCAACTCTATGCTCTTGTTGTCTTGAGGGACCCATTCAGGCGTGATAAGCCTAGTGAGAACTGATTTACCTCGAGGGGTTCTAGGTTCCGCACCCATGTTCCCTTGTTCCAGGTCCCCTAAGTCCGCTTCTGAGATTACGTTCCCAAAGTCATCTGTCCTATCAGGGTGACTAGTGACTACATATATAGTTCCTTCTTTGTCCAGGTATGCACCATTTTCAAACTTGACAGGTGGGTGCTCTAGTCCAATGGATTGATCAGGGTTTTTAATCTGGACCACAGATCTTCCTTAGGCCGTCCTCATAGATGCTAGCACCTAATCGGTTGGTCCTAAGGTACTCCAGCTGCGTTTTGTAAGGGCCTTCTACCCTGTACAGGTAAGGCACTCCTGAACTTCCCGTAGGTCTGTCCATGCCTTGAGACATTTCTGACTCACTGGTCTCAGAGCTAGGGTAGTATGAGTGGTGGCTCAACTGCTGGGCCCAAGACCTTGCAGTGTGATTGACACTAGCCTCTGAAGACCTAAGGCTTTGTCTTTCCCTTGCTAAATGTCGTCCTGATCTAAGGTTCATATGCCTAACTGATTAGCCCAATTTTTTTTCAGAGTACAACCTCGTTGCCGATTAATTGGTACCAGTCACTTGATTCTTTTTAGTTATTTTATCACGTTTGAGTTCTTGTCTGATATCACGTCGTCAGGAATGTTTGAATGTTGTTTCGCACTTGCAATTGATCGTTCCACGTTAGGTTCTTTTCCTTTATGTTATCGGCAGTGCAGAGATTAAATTTTTAACTTGAACTTGAGTTTTTAGGTAGTCTTCAACTTGATAACTGCCTATCGTCGCCCTGACTTACTCCTACTTCTAATCGCTCTTAGCCTAGGCTAGGAATTGACGAAGAGGAGTTGAGAATATTCCGACCTTTCTTGCCGAACCTTGCTCTTTAGTGCTCGAGAAGTTGATTCTCAAGCGTGTGCCACACCCTTGCTTGGATACTCTCAATTGCTTCTCAATAGGCCTGCATAAATCCCAAGATTAGCTCCAAGTAGACCTTTCAATTGACAGACAATTTATTTCAGACACTTTGTTAATGACCCTTGTTCCCCCTTTTGCATTGTTAGAAATTTACTCTGGAGCTCCCTTGGTGTTCCTGCCCCTCAGTGTGTCAACTTCCAAATATCCTATCTGAAAATCAACGCGTTATTCTTATAAAAAACAGTTGAGGGCGTGTAGTATATGTCACGAGCTTTCCGACAAGCCCTAGAGCTCAGAAAATGGATTTCGTATGAAAAAGTTATGACCGTTCAGGGTTTAGGGGGTTAACTAGACAAACAGAACCTTTCGGGGGTTTTAATGCATTTTCTAAGGCCTTCGTAAGTAGATGAGTACATGAAAGTGCAAATATGCCCAAAATTTAGCCTAAATTTCCAAAAATTCACTCCTTAATTTTTTGCCAAAAATGCCTGTCTATCGCGATAGATGGTGTCTATCGCGATAGACACAATCTATCGTGGGGGCTGTCTGTCGCGATAGACGGTGTCTGTCGCGATAGACGGTGTCTATCGTGGATTTCTGTCTGTCGCGATAGACGGTGTCTGTCGCGATAGACGGTATCTATCGTGGATTTCTGTCTGTCGCGATAGACGGTGTCTGTCGCGATAGACGGTATCTGTCGCGGATTTCTGTCTGTCGCGATAGACGGTGTCTGTCGCGATAGACGGTGTCTGTCGCGATAGACGGTGTCTGTCGCGGATTTCTGTCTGTCGCGATAGACGGTGTCTGTCGCGATAGACGGTGTCTGTCGCGATAGACGGTGTCTGTCGCGGATTTCTGTCTGTCGCGATAGACGGTGTCTGTCGCGATAGACGGTGTCTGTCGCGGATTTCTGTCTGTCGCGATAGACGGTGTCTGTCGCGATAGACGGTGTCTATCGTGGATTTCTGTCTGTCGCGATAGACGGTGTCTATCGTGGATTTCTGTCTGTCGCGATAGACGGTGTCTGTCGCGATAGACGGTGTCTGTCGCGATAGACGGTGTCTGTCGCGATAGACAGAAAAAACGCAAATTTTTGAAAAACTTCTAGTGATCTAGAATGCCCTCAAGGTGTAGGTTACAGTGCTACTCATGCATTCACAAAATGTTAAGATTTTCTGTCTGTCGCGATAGACAGAGATCGTCGTCTCGGGAACTGTGCAGAGCCTGTCGTACCTGCGCACACTGCTGGGGATGATGGTACAGCAAAAAACCTGCAAAATAGCTCAAGAAACATGCAAAAACAGCGCATGCAAATTCGCTCTCTCGCTCTCTCTCACAAGTGAAATGAGGGAAATGAGGTGGAGATGGGGATATAGTCAAAAACTGAAATTTTTGCGATGATGGAGATGGAGGTGGAAGATGGTGATGATGATGATGGTGATGAAGATGGTGAAGAAAGTAAAAGAAAATCGATGAGAGTGAAGAAAATACCTACAACTCCAACGCGTCAACTCTACGTCTTACCATCACACGCTCGTCCTCAAAGCTCGATCCCCGGCAACGGCGCCAAAATTTGGTGTAGCTCAGTGATGAGTAGCACCTCCTTTAATGTCAATCCGGGAAGACGTGAGGATGGTATGAAGACCTCGAGCAAGTGACGGCACAAGTGCGTGAGTGAGAAGCACACAAGCATGCACACACATACACACACACGCGCACACACGGCAAGACAAAGAGAGAGAATCAATGGAGTTCTTTAGAATACTTTCAAAAGCTCTTACAGGTTCGTTTCAATTACAATCTAACCTCAAAAATGAGCTCTCTAGCTCTTTTTATAGTTTTTGACTAGCTTTTGGCCCTGTCCAGACCTAGTGTCCGGCCTAGTTAAAAATTAGGTTCCAGGGCTTATTTGAGGGCTCAAACGAAGTCTAAAAATTATGAAATTTGGTACGATGGTACTTCTAATACTCCTCAAGCTCGAGGACTCCTCGGCTTGCACAAAATGGAGTCTAATCTACCAAAAACGGGATTTACAATGTTTGTGTAGTGATTAAAATCACTTGGGTCGTACATAATCTATGGGAAAAAATGATCTGGCCTTGTTGCCGTATTGTGCATGACTCCTTTATTGCTTTGTATGCCAACATCCACTCTTATACATCACGCCCGAATACATATTCACCCATAAGCATGAGTAGAATCACTTGTAAATGGGTCCCTAAAAAGCCTCATTTCCAAGTAGATACTCTCCCCAAGCCCGCAAGAGTCTCCACCAAACCCGAAAGCCATCCAGTGTGTTTGGCAGCCTAAAACGTGTAATAAACCCCCCGACCCTCATTTGTAACTTCATATCCACTTACTAACTACATCACTCATACACCACATCTTTCCATTTAGCTCTTAGGACTATCCATTCACTAACTACACACAGGATCACCAAGCACTTATTGACCTACTAACCTCTCACTAAAATCATGTTAATGTTGTAACGGGGACACACTGTCATTTTGTGTCCATTGCAATGTTAACATTTATTCATATATTCTCACAGAACCAGCAGCGAATTCTTCAACATGGCTGAGGCTGTAGGAACAAGCTCTCAAGCAGGAACGAGCCAGCAAGTGGTGGATTTAGACAGTTTACCCATTTTGCCTGAGACCAATGAAAGACCAGAAGAGTTGCAGGCCATCAAAATCATACTTGTAGCGGACCCTCCGAGTGGCCATACCATGCCCGTAGGAAAAGCTTCCCACTGGTTTAGTGAAGTTGTAGGACCCTTGGGAGAGGGATCATACCTATGGGAATCAGAGTTGGACTTCAATCGGAAGCAAGGTAAATACCATTTCTTTACAAGGGAATTCGAGAAGTTACAAAATGCAGAAGGTCTACGTTCAGTATGGGAGAAGGCAGGATTGGATGCATATTTCAGTGCCCGGCTCCCAAAGCCTGACTTCATGGGATGCTTCTATCTCATCAATACCCTGACTCTAAGCAAGAACCCAAAAGGAGCAAGCTCATTTGTGCTCCTATCTCTCACTAAAGGAAATGAGCTCAAGAGGTTTAGGCTATCAAACAACTTGGTGAGAGACGCCCTAGACATGCGCGGAATGCATATTCCAACAGAGAAGGAGACCCTAGTGCCTGATTACATGAAGAATTGAAGCCTCACCAAGCTCAAGGACATGGTGGCCATGACGCCCAATATTGCAATACATCTGCGAATGTGCATGCAACACTTTGATTTTCTTGCCCAAGATAGATTCACCATGCCACCCAAAAAGATATGGTTTAGTTTGTATCTGGCAGAGACACAAAGCCTCACCATCAACTTACCCCACTCAATAATTGATCAGATACAGCTAGCCCACAAACGATGGCCGCAGAAGCATGTTTTATATGGATGTTGTGCTCTGACTAGAATCATTTATAGGTGTTTGGCTTATGACATCCCTATTCAACGGGCCCTGATGTGGAATCGAGTAGAGCAATTTAGAGGCAGGACGTCCACTGGACCCCCTTCTAAGAAGATGAGAGGAACTGTCCAAGTCCCTTGTGCTCAACCACGTGGAGCCACCCTAACACCGGATGTTACCCCTCCACCCTGAAGAGTTCGGCCATTCACACTACGACTTCCAAGACGTAGCACCGATGGCCCTAACTTGATATTTCCTCCCATCCCAACCGATCTTGAATTTCCTGGTGGCGCACCCTTGGAAGAACTCACGAATGAAGACTTTGAACAATTGTTACAAGACATAGAGCTGGAGGCAGAAGAGGAACAACAAGTGGAGAATTTTCAACCGCAGGCAACAACCTCCCAAGTACCTGTTACCACAGTTGAAGTGGATGAAGAGGACGATGAAGATGAAGAATATGAGGAAGATAAGGAGGATATTGACCAAGGGCATCAAGATAAGCAACAAGAAGTGCCAGAACTGATAGGTGCACCTACATACACAGCTCAACTACAAAGGTTATACGATACAATCAAAGCAGTGCAAGAAAGGCATCAACTCTCCCTTGCATCGGGCCAAGCCTTGATGCAAGAAATGCAAGCAGATGATGGGGTGGATAAACATTTTATTGACACCCTAAAATTAGTGTCAGAATCTTTAGGAGTTCCGGAGGCTGTCCACACAGCAGTCCGGTGTCGGCGCGAAAGCGACAGCCGGTAGATCAAGCCAACCGTCGGAAATACGGCGCACGCCGGGTGCTTGGAGCAATCTCAAGTTCAGTGATGAGTCGAAGTGATTCTTGATACTTCATAAACTCAGTCATCTTTCCAGATGTGCATGAGACTTCAACTAATAAAGAATTTTCTTATAGACTCATAGAACAAAAACCATTAAAATGAATCACTATTAATCAATAACTTTCAATTTCTACTTTTGTTTCATTTCTTTCGATGTATGCATTTATCATATTAGAGTTCATCTTTACAGGGATTACTGATAGGATTCCGATATACTTTCTTTGATTGTATCCTAAGAAACCTAAGCATAAGCTTATCTCTAACTTTGGGTTTATGTAGTTGTTTTTCGCCAATACGAAGTATGCTTTACATTCTTACTTTATATTCAGGTACACAAAAGAGGTGCGCTACTAAGAACTTTCAGAAGAGATTGGATTCAATTCAAAACAACTCTAAAACTATGAGCAATCATAGTACATGAATTAATATACTTGACCCCAAGTTCATATATGTAGTAGTTCACTTATTTGGCTGGCATTTGCTCCTGTATATTAGAAAGGATTTTAAAGAATATAGCTGCACAGAGATACTAGCAGATGACCATCGATGTAATACAAATCAATGCAAAACTAAACTATAATGGTTTGATTTATGGTATGAATTGTCTGGATACTGCGGAATGCACGTATACTTTATAACTTTGTTTCGATGAAGAAATCTTGAAATAGTAACTCGCGACCATAAAGGTAAGATTAAACATGGAATGCAAACCTAATGAAGTTTTCGAAAACGATTCCTATCATGAGCAAGAGACTTATTGCTGGACATCATGAATCAGCGTTCGATAGATCTTCTTTTCATAACAACGTAGAAATAGACCTGATGTGTGTTGGGAAAGATGGATGGATCCTCCAGAAGATTGAGTAGATGCTGCTAATCCTGCTTTGCACCAGCCCTAAGTGACTCCAGATATGATTAGTAGACACCCTTTGCTTCCAAATGATACCAAGAAATGCTATATGTACTTTGGAAAAGGTTTGAGCAATGACTTGATCAAAACAGATGAGTTTGTGAATCATGAAACTAGAAACCTTTCTATTTTGGTTTTGATACATGCTCAGTCTTTCACTCAGTATGACCAGTACACTTACAATTTGCAAAATTCCTTCTAGAGGTATTCTATTAGCTAAGTAAGCTACCATTTGCAAGTGGAATCATTCAAAGTGATGAACTATACTAGCAGAAATAACTTTAGCAAATTTATGGACATCCCCGACTTTTTAGGAAGTATGCAGACAAATACCAGTGAGCACTTCGATAGCGATTTCTTGAGATTAGCTGAACCAAGTTGCTTCAAACTTTTTATCCTTGTAGTATGCTTTGAGCTGGATCCACCAAGCTTTGAATCACTAGATTTGGTGAAGTAGGCACTGAGATATGCCTCTTTGAAGTTGACAGACTTGAAGTGATACACTCAGAGAACACAGAGTTGATGAATGTGAATATATCTATTAATTGACATAATTGTACAATCTCATTAGCATGATAACCATAGCTAGATGAGGTGATGAGGTATGGGCTTCAATGTAGCACTCATACACACTCAGATACAAATGATAAATGCCTCGGGAAGTGAGCTAGAATGAGCTAAACTACCCGTGACTTTTGACTTGCATCTTTTATAGAGTTGAGTTGAAAAATTCAAGTTTGAATTCAAATTCAAACTCCTAGAATCTTTCACCTAAAAGGTAATGAGATATTCTCTCAATCATCCAACAACTTTTTCCACGACTCTAATCAAGTAGGTGTGTACATAAAAAATGCCAAGTCTTTTAGACTTTTACAAGGAGTAAAATGGTAAGAACTTATAAGCATAAGTTCCTATGATCCTTCCTTCAAGTGATGTCTTCATGAAGTAATCCAAGACAAATTGTGAGGGCTTGAATTGTACCAACAACTCCCCCTCAAGCCAAACACTTTGGCTTAAGTCTTCATCTTCAATCTTCAATCACATCCTGCAATCCAATCATGGATTTGAATCTGCATAATTTGTTTCCATCCAAAGCTTTAGTGAGTAAATCTGCACATTGCATATTAGTAGACACATAGGTCAACTGAATGTCCTTGCTTAGCAACTTCTCTCTCACATAGTGGTAATGAACCTCTATGTGTTTTGTTCTAGCATGATGTATTGGATTAGCTGCAAGGTGAAGAGAGCTTGTGTTGTCTCCAAAGATAATTGGGGGCCTAGTGTATATGCCTAGCTCTGTATACAAAAGCTTTAACCAAATAGCTTCTTGAGTGGCATTGGCTAGCTCTCTATACTCTGCTTCAGTGGATGACAATGCCACTGTTGGTTGTTTCTTGGCTGACCAAGAAATAGGTTTATCACATGCAAAAGATAAGTATCCTGATGTGCTCCTCCTATCATCCTTGCATCCTGCCCAATCTGCATCTGAATACACTTTAATGTCAATATCTGATGTATAAGGAAAGTACAAACCATGGTTCTGAGTTCCCTTTAGATACTTCAATATCTTCTTTGCAACCTCAAGGTGAGGTACCCTTGGTTTGTGCATGAATTGACTTAGCACACTAACTCCATATGTTATGTCAATTCTTGTCAAGGTAGCATAATTCAAACTACCTACCATACTTTGATATCCTGTAATGTCTTGGACTTCATCCCCTTCATGAGCACTTAGCTTTAGGTTGACTTCCATTGGATTACTTGAGACTTTAGCATCCTGCAGGTTAAACTTCTTCAACATGTCTTGTACATACTTTTTCAGAGTGATATATATACCTGAATTAGTATAAACTAATTCAAGTCCTAGAAAGTATTTCAATAATCCAAGATCATTGATCTTGAACTCCTTCATCATCTGGTTTTTGATACTTCTGATTCCTTGGACATCATTACCTGTAATGATAATGTCATCAACATAAACACAGAGATAGATTACCTCTGAATTGCTCCTTTTGATAAACAATGAGGTTTCTGCCTTGCTCATAGTAAACCCTTGGTCTTGGAGGTATGTTGTCAGCCTGTAGTTCCAAGCCCTAGGTGCCTGCTTCAATCCATATAGAGCCTTCTTCAATTTACAAACATAATTTACCTTCTTGGGATCTTCATAGACAGGTGGTTGTGACATGTAGACTTCTTCAGATATCCATCCATTCAAGAAAGCATTCTTGACATCTAATTGGTACATGTTCCAATTTTTGGATGCAGCTACACTCACCAATACTCTGATTGTTGGCATCTTAGCCACAGGAGAAAATGTCTCCTCATAATCAATGCCTTGGGTTTGTGCAAAACCCTTGGCTACCAACCTAGCTTTGTACCTGTTGATTGTACCATCAGAGTTCCTCTTTAGTTTGTAGATCCATCTGGATTCTATCACCTTCATAGAGTCCTTCTTGGGTACTAAGTCCCATGTGTCACTCTCCTTGAGAACTTCTATTTCTTCATCCATAGCTCCTTTCCATTCTGGTTTGGTGATTGCCTCTTCATATGAACCTGGTTCTTCATTTAACAAGTCCTTTGCAAGATAAATTGAATGCTTAGTAACAAGAGATGTATCATACCCATATCTGATAGGCTTCTTACTTTCTCTCTGAGATCTCCTTATTGCTTGAGTTGAAGATTCTGGTATATCCTCAAGCTTCTTCATCTTCATCTTGTCTCTGGACTTCCATGCCTTGAATTCTTCAAGATTGATCGTGTCATCATCTTCTGAACTTGAGTCTTCCTTCTGGATTGGTTCCTTCCTTGAGAGTTTTGGAAACTCCTCTTCCAAATCATAGGGTAGACTAACCTTCCTGCATTCATTCTCATACCATGAGTCATTCTCATCAAAGATGACATCTCTGCTTACCTTGAACCCTTTATTGGTTGGGTTGTAGAATCTGTACCCTTTTTGATTCAAGTCATAACCAATGAAAATACATTTTTTTGCTTTAGGGTCTAGTTTTCCCCTTACCTGTGAGGGAATATGCACATATGCTACACAACCAAAGATTTTGCAATGATCCAATGATGGTCTCTTACCATGCCAAGCTTCATAAGGTGTCATTCCATCAAGTGACTTTGATGGCAACCTGTTTATGAGATAGGTGGCAGTAGATACACTCTCTGCCCAAAGATAATTTGGCAACTTCTTTTCATTAAGCATGGACTTAGCTGTTTCAACAATAAGCCTATTCCTTCTTTCGGCTACCCCATTTTGTTCAGGTGAGTACCTTGTGGTTATCTCCCTTTTGATGCCTCTTTCCTGCAAGAAGTCCTCAAACTCATTGGAGAAGTATTCACCTCCTCCATCTGACCTTAGCTTCTTCAAGTTCCTTCCTGTTTGATTTTCAACTAGTGCAAGATATCTTTTGAAACAATTAAACAGTTCATCCTTGTGCTTCATAAAGTATAACACAGTCCATCTGCTATAATCATCAATGAAAGACACATAGTACCTTGAACCTGAAATTGAAGGGTCCTTGCTAGGTCCCCAAACATCTGTGTGTACCAAGTCTAGGTAGTCTTCATGCATAAAACCTTTCCTTGAGTAGGGCAATCTGTGAGACTTACCAAACTGACAAGCACCACATTTGTAAATCATGTGTTGCTTGGATACATTAGGTATCCCAAGCACACATTGGTCCTTGCACATTTGCTTTAAGGTCCTTTCACCTATGTGACCTAATCTCTTGTGCCATATTTCTAATTCTGAAAGTGTTTGATCCTTGTAATTGTATAAAGCAATGTTTTTGGTGTCTTCTAGCTCAAAAGTAAATAATCTACCTGATTTTTCTCCCTTGGCTATCCTCTTGAATCCATGTCTTGGGTCCTCTACATATGCTCCATGTTGATTGAACCTGACCTGCAAACCTTTCTCCATAATCTGACCAACACTCATTAAGTTTTTGGTAATGGTTGGTACATAAAGTACTCTGCTCAATAGGTTCTGGTTACCATCACAAGTTTTTACATTTCCAATCTTTACTACAGAATGCTTAGCATCATCACCTGTCTGTACTTGATGTTTGCCCTTGGGTTCCTCAAGATCAGAGAGTAGTGCCACATTGCCAGCTACATGATTAGAACACCCTGAATCAATATAAAACAGATGATCATCATTGATACCTGACTTGGAAGTCATATTCATGATCAATAGGGAGTCATCTTTCTCCTCTGTGTAGTTGTTGTAGTCTTTCCTATTTCTGAATCCTCCTTGGTAGTTACCATTATGGTTGTTGTTGTAATTGTTGTTGTAGTTATTGTTGTAGCCATTGTAGCCTTGGTGTTGGTTGAACCTTCCTCTGCCTTGAGAGTATCCACCTCTTTGATAGCCTCTTCCTCTCTGATTTTTGTAGTTTCTGTAGCACTCATCTGTGGTGTGGTTAGACAATCCACAAATATTGCATGGTGATGAATTGTAGGGTCTCCCCCTACCTTGCTTACCTCCTTTGCCCCTGCCTCTTGAAGATCTACCTCTCCCTGCATAGTTGGCTTGGGAGGTAGAACCTTCATCTTCTTGCTTTTTACCTTTACCTTTGTCTTTAATCTTTTTTTCAGTATATAGGGCAGAAGGAGTGTTACCTTTAGATGTATCTCCAACCTTTGTGAACTTTTCTTCATGTGTGAATAGTTGGCCCATCAGAGTTGTGAGATCTGGGGTATGCATATCCATGTAGAGATCCATTGCAGTGGTGAAGCTTTCCCACTTATCATCTGCCTTTAGTCCATTGGTTACTTGCCTTACTATTTGTTCCTCTTCAATCTCCTCTCCTATGCTTGCTAATTGGTCTGCCACATCCTTGATCTTGGTCACAAATTCTGAGACTGATTGTTTTGGTTGCTTCCTAAGGGTTGTCAATTCAATCCACAATTGATTCTTCCTGGCCCTTGTATTAGATGAAAAGTATCATGACAAGGTTTCCCAAGTTTCTTGGGAAGTCTTACAATTCCTTATGTGAGGTAAAAGGAAATCAGATATAGAGTTAAGAAGATAAGACCTTGCCAATGCATCTTTTGCACACCATGTATTAAGCCTTTCTTGTTCTTCCTTGGTGGGTAAACCCCTTGCTTTGAATGAGGGCAATTCCTCATCTCCTGAGATGAATCCAAATAGACTTCTTCCTTGTAGATAGGTCTTCATCCTCAGAGACCAAGCTTGATAATTGCTCCTGTCCAATTCATCAATGAATGAAGGAAAACCATCTCCCATGTTACCTTGTTTGCTCTGATACCACTGTTGGGAAAGATGGAGGGATCCTCTAGAAGATTGAGTAGATGCTGCTAATCCTGCTTTGCACCAGCCCTCAGTGATTCCAGATATGACTAGTAGACACCCTTGGCTTCCAAATGATACCAAGAAATGCTATATGTACTTTGGAAAAGGTTTGAGCAATGACTTGATCAAAACAGATGAGTTTGTGAATCATAAAACTAGAAACCTTTCTATTTTGGTTTTGATACTTGCTCAGTCTTTCACTCAGTATGACCAGTACACTTACAATTGGCAAAATTCCTTCTAGAGGTATTCTATTAGTTTAGTAAGCTACCATTTGCAAGTGGAATCATTCAAAATGATAAACTATACTAGGAGAAATAACTTTAGCAAATTTATGGACATCCCCGACTTTTTAGGAAGTATGCAAATAAATACCAGTGAGCACTTCGACAGTAATTTCTTGAGATTGGCTGAACCAAGTTGCTTCAAACTTTGTATGCTTGTAGTATGCTTTGAGCTGGATCCACCAAGCTTTGAATCACTTGATTTGGTGAAGTAGGCACTGAGATATGCCTCTTTGAAGTTGACAGACTTGAAGTGATACACTCAGAGAACACAGAGTTGATGAATGTGAATATATCTATTAATTGACATATTTGTACAATCTCATTAGCATGATAACCATAGCTAGATGAGGTGATGAGGTATGGGCTTCAATGTAGCACTCATACACACTCCGATACAAATGATAAATGCCTCAAGAAGTGAGCTAGAATGAGCTAAACTACCCGCGACTTTTGACTTGCATCTTTTATAGAGTTGAGTTGAAAAATTCAAGTTTGAATTCAAATTCAAACTCCTAGAATCTTTCACGTAAAAGGTAATGAGATATTCTCTCAATCATCCAACAACTTTTTCCACGACTCTAATCAAGTAGGTGTGTACATAAAAAATGCCAAGTCTTTTAGACTTTTACAAGGAGTAAAATGGTAAGAACTTATAAGCATAAGTTCCTATGATCCTTCCTTCAAGTGATGTCTTCATGAAGTAATCCAAGCCAAATTGTGAGGGCTTGAATTGTACCAACAATGTGCAGGCTATTGTAGTCCAACAGATGCGCGAAATTTTAAATGCTTTATCAGACAGGAATTCAACTCATGACATATTCGAGAGTATTTTTTATGTATTAGAAAATTCGCAATCTCTAAATATTATCTTTATGTAAAGCAATAATGTTAAATTCATGCACGCAATACTCTGCCATGACTACGAGATTTATAGAGATTTTAATGGGTGAAAACGTTTAAACGCAAAAAAATCTTTAATCTTTATTCCATGATACATATAATTTCTTCGAGACGTTTCTCTTTCGCTAAGAAAAAAACAACCAATGACTTTTTTTTTTGTGAGTAATTATTCACCAACAATCCAGATTTTAGTAAATCTAAAATTCTTACACTACAAACTCTTTGATAAGAAAAACAACAATTGCGCAAATCTAAAGTAGAACCCAATGGTGCAGATCACTCCCTAATATGTCAACCGTTCCTTTCAGCGCAACAACTAAAACTTCAAAATGGTAGTCGTTAGCCAGTGATGATAAGAAACTGTAAAACTTGCAATGGTTTTCACTTACGTATCCTCACGTATAAAATATAGGCACCCGCGTATTTAAACCAAAAATGGACATGCAATCATGCTTGACTTTGACAGCGAAACGTTTTCACTATTTTTGCATACACTATCATTTGAATATGGTCACATGATGAACATGGTGACAAGAATGAATTCACAACATAAATCATTCTGGATGAAGGAAATCTACATAAAGCCTCTAAACTATTTTTCTATGCAATTTGTGAGCTATATATATCATAGGAGTACCTAGTTCATTTCTGGGTTCTGTAACTATTAATAACTTCAAACATTACGTTGAATTTTGTTTATACAGAAATGAGTCTAAATTCCGATGTAGAGAATTGATGCAGCAAATATGCATTACTCATCTTCAACCTCGACCAACTACAAGATGCAAACATCCGTGACTCAATTAGCAATGTTAAATTGTTTCACCAAAGTTAATCCTATGTGCTGTAAGTCATGAAGAAATCCTAAGAAATGGATGATGAGTTCTCTGTTAACGCAATTTCGAAAAGAAACGTACCAAGAACAGTAATAGAAATTCAGTACAAAATTGATTACCATGATGAGAATGACCATCTCCTAGTCAAATGCACAATAATGCTAATGCATTAACGTTCAGGGAAACAATGGAAATTGTATGCCTACTAAACTTAGAAACGCAACAAAATCTTGAGTATGCAGAATTTGGAACGCAAATATTACAAGACTTGAATCTGACGAAAGTCGATGTCTCAAAGTTTTGGCATAGCAATTTGATGACAATTAGCACCAAATTCATAGTAATATTAGCTTGTGGATACCAAAAGAAGTCATTTAAATTCCAAAATCTTAATCAAAACAAACTTCCTCCCTACGTTGCATTACACAGAAGGTTAATCACCCTCTCATCGCCCACTTGGGTTTGAGCTTGTTGTTGATGCCTCAAGGGATTCCCCTGCTTTGTGGGATTTGGGGGGTCCCGTGGGCTCTAGTCCCCTTCTATTGTACCTTTGTTTCTTAATTTAATTCAAGTCCGGGAGAGTAGGCTATTGCCGAACTTCCTTTATATTAAAAAAAAAAAAACTTCCTCCCTACGCTTTGCTCTTGGCAGTCATTCGAAATCATTTGAATATGAGTTTCGCTGCATTCGTACAAATAATCAAACAATAGAAATTCTTTAAAGCATAACTACATGTATCATAACAGTTCAATTAAAACCATGAAATCTCTAGCGCTTTGTAAACCAAAGATGTCCACAGTTATTTTTCAAACACAAGAAATCATCTCCAATTATGTTCTTCTGTGCCCGCTGTTTTCACAATTCCAAATCTTTGCGCAAGTGCTTTTTTATGCTTCAATGCATCAACAGATGAGAACGCATGCCTGAAGTAATCAGTAAAAATTCCATCTGTACTATGCTACACACACCTTGCAGAACTCATGTACAGAAATGGTAAACATTTTCATTAAAATTCAGCATATCATTATAGTATATCAAACGATTCTCAATATAAATTCATGGAGCTTAATTTACTCAGAACAATCAGGCGACGAACGAAGAAGCTCATCATAAAACTGTACATATCTACTGCATCATATTTTAATTTATAAAGTAGAAAGCTTCAATTTACAAAAAAAATTACCGCATCATGCACTTCATTTGTTCAACCCTAGATGGTCTTAGTTCCGATTCATCTGCCCTTCAGTTTGACGTTGATGACATTGACTATCGTCCTTTTCATATCCAGTAGAATGCACATAGTAGAACGCGCACATTTTGCGTTTGCATCTAAAAAAAACTTGTTGTAGAAGAAATTCTTCTGATCATCGTCAAAATCTCCACCGGATAGAGCTATCATGCATCATAAGAGTTTTTCCCCTTCTGTCAGTGTTTTCTTCTTTTCTTCCTCACAGATATCTGCGTGTCATCCCCTTCTTCAGCCGATAGCCCATGTATCAGTAAAAGGATGGCACAGATTGTGTCGCCTCCCCGAAAGGACCCGCCTGATCACATGTATGTAGTTCCACAGTCCTTCCTTTTCGTACGAAGTCTTCTGCCATCCAGTAGCCTATGCGGCACAAAAGAAAAGAAAAAAATCCGTTTCTGCCTTCCTCCATGCACCCTGGGCGCCCCCTTCTTTGTGGTCCCCGTCAGAACATTCCTGCCAGAAAAAAAATCTTGAATGTTGGCCTCCCCTTCAGAAACGATGCCTTTCCTATATGATTAGTTCTCCTTCTATTTTTGATCAACTCCCCAAAACGAAGCGTTAACAGTCGTGTTCCCCTTCAGCCCTCTGCATGTGCTGCTATCCCTTTGCATGATTGCCACTACTTCCAAACCTTCCGCACACCTTGTCTCCCAGTTTAAGTGCATAATAGCAAGCGCTACCCTTCACAGTTAGTGGACTGTCTCTTTTTCCATGCAAAACCATCATCCACTCGTTGCTTCTTTTGTGATCAATACAAAAGAGTATCAATATGTATGAATGTTATGTTGGCGTAGACTTTTTAATAGTATGAGCAAGTGTATATCAAGTTAGCACTATAATTGCAATATAGAGATAAACAAAGATCACTAAGATTCCCCAATGAAATTCAATATCGAAGAGCACAATATGGAATTTTGATGTTCGTAATATGCAATAATGGTTGAATTTATCGGTTGATCTTTCTGCATCATTATAATTGGATTCTAAAAGTGTTGAGTGGTAATCCACTTTCTTTTGTGCTTGTCTTTGATCCTCTTTCCAAGCGAGGAGAGAAAATCTCTCCTACACCGCTAGTCCGTGAGGTATGACAAACGCAGAGTCGACACATTACCACGAGTAGGTAAGACTATCAGGATACCCATCACAGAACCAGAAGTAACCATTGAAACCACAGCTACCCCCACCACCACCCATGACCTCTCTGCTGAAACTTTTGTTGAGACATCCTCCATCTCACCCCAGCACCCCCCATCACCACCTTCTCCACCTCCACCACCACCTCCCACCATAGAAGAAACGGCAGTCATCACCTCTACCTTCACTTATATCCCAACCTCATCCACATCCTTCTCATTTCGAGAACCCACCTCAGAAGACACCCTCTTCTCTTCCATCACTAATCCCTTGTACACTTCAACCCTTCTATCCTCCGAACCCATAATTGGCCATCCCATAATTCCAAGTGTGGTTGGAAACCCTACACCCACGGAAGGCATCCTGTGTTTCTCAGCCTATCCCCCAATACGGGTACCCCCATTCCATGACCCCCACTTCCCATCTACCCCCTACACCTCATTCAACCTATCCGCACCACCCCAATACCCATCCTTCGTGGAGTAGTCCATCCACACTCCAATGTTTCAGAGACACATTCCCCAGACGTTCGCAACGACATCAATCTACACAAACACCACACTCACTTCACCTACCATTCCAACTTACATGGTAGCCCCTGTACACACCACTTTGCCTGACCCAATGGACATTTCACCAACCACAGCACCTCTCCCCACAATTCCACCCTCTCCCCCTCCCCTACCCCCCACCTCACCACTCACCACATCATTGGCAGACACAGCATTCACTACCTCCCTTCCCATTCCCACCTCCCGTGCATTCCAAACTTTCCCCCTTGCATCTCATTATGTAAATAGCACGTTCAATACATTACTTCAGTGTGCACATCAACTACAACAAGAATACCATCAATTGGAAATATGCATTGTTGCCCTCCAAGCAGAATCTTAGCGTCTACAAGCTAGAGTCAACACTCTCGAAGATGATTACCAAACACTTCTAGCAGAACATACCACCTTACAACAGGCTCAAACAGAATTGGAATCGAAGATATCAACGGTGGATGATCAAGCAGTGAAGGAACTGGAAAGTGTGCTCCAATCCCAAATGATATCCAATGCTACACTTAGACGCAATCTTGGGCTATTAAGGAAGCATATGGCAGCAGCATTAGAAGAGAACAAGCGGCTTCAACAACAAAACCAAGACAACTTTGAAGCAGCTATGGAAGGAACTGCAGGAGCAGCCATTAGCCCTACCAAGTATAGAGCAGTCCCATTAGAAGACATTTGCATCTTACTTGAGGAGCATGCAAATTTCTTGGAGTCATATGAAAAGTTAGAGGTTGAATGTGTGGACCTAAAGAAGCAGATAGCGAGTGCCCCCACAGCTCAACAGGAGCCGATAATCTTGCAACACTCTACAGAAGAATTAGAGACCCTCCGGAAGCAGCTAGCAGAACTCCAAGCATGCCTCTTACCATATGAAAGGCCACCCTCCCCAGCTGAAGAACCAGAGCCTGACACAGTAGTGAAAATCCCTGTTGATGACAGCTATGAAGAACCATACGAGCCGATGCCAACACCCGGCAGCCGAGTTATAGAGGAAGGACAGGACACTTTAGAAATTGGGGTCCCGTATTGGGTCAAAAGGGTTGAGAAAGTGGGAAACACACATGATGATCGTGTAGCCGTGCAAATTCAATCCCTCACAAATCTGGAAGAAACTGTCCTTTGATCTTCTTACTTTGAGCACCTATCCCACCAACGATTAATCACAACATTAGAGCCGCAATACATGCCTTACTATGTCTTGCTACATGATTATAATGAAGAAGTTAAAAGGCATACGGGGAAGGAGCCCACATTTGCCACTCAATTTGAGCTGGAAGACTTATCGACAGATGCACGAGATGGCTCAATCTTCCAACTTAATTGGCGTGCACGGTTACTAATTGATTACCCAGAGATGATGAACACCTGGGCAACCATGCCACTGTATATCAAGTATAATCCATGCTATTGCCCGATGGTACATCGCAAATCATGGCAAGCATTTGCAATCAAGGTATGCAACAATAAAGAATGCTTGGCATGGGTCAACTATCCATACTTTGCTCCACCTCGAGGAACCCCGATCGTAGCATACATGATATCCACGATTCGACACTGGTATATGCGTCTAAAGAATGTACCCGACATAGCTACAAAAATGTGTATGAAAATATTTGAGCTCATGACAATTGTCTTCAAAACCTTTCGGAACGTATAGGCTCCATACATCTCTGCCCCCGGATTCTCTCAAGTTAACAAGGATTTAGTCTATGACATGAGCCAGACTCCCTCGGTCAACATAATCTTTGCCTGGCATGCACGCATAAAGTATTTAGCCACATGTTTCAAGAAGACCTTTGAAGAAATGTTCTCTACAGGGTTCTGGGAATATCACTCGGAAATTTTCATTCCCAGGCCAACACATTTGCTACATCTATTCGCAGTAGAACAAGACATCCATGCAGATCAGTTACGTCTGCCACATCCGGACATTCCAGGACCAATTGATTGGGATCGCTTGATGACAGACTTGGCCAGAGGACTACGCACACAAGAACATCAGCTTGCCACTCATGTTGTGGAATATTACATCCAGCACTCCCACCAACAAGGGTCTGTCAGGGATGACAGACGCGAGAGAGGGGCGGGTGTTGAGAGCAGTATGGGCACCCAAGGACTTACGAGGCAAGGAAGCCAGCGGAGAGAGTCAGAGCAAAGCGAAGGATTAAGTAGACAAAGCAGTCGATGCAGATCTGGCAGATAGGCCCTTCAAATTTTGCAAATCAACATCTTTATAATAGTGATTCTCATCACTAAAAATCATTGTAAATACCCTTTCATATTTTTGTAGCTCCATTTTGTGCAAGCCAAGGAGTCCTTGAGCTTGAGGAGCATTAGAAGTAGCTACATACCAGTTTTTTCATATTTTTTAGACTCCGTTTGAGCCTTCAAATAGGCCCTAGAACCTAATTTTTAACTAGGCCGGACACTAGGTCTGGACATGGCCAAAACCTAGTCAACAACTATAAATAGAGCTAGAGAGCTCATTTTTGAGGTTAGCTTGTAATAGAATTGAACTTTTATGATCATTTTTGAAGTAATCTAAAAGAACTCCATTGCTTCTCCCTCTTTGTCTTACCTTGTGTGCGCGTGTGTGTGTGCATGTTAGTGTGCTTCTCACTCACGCACTTGTGCCTTCACTTGCTCGAGGCCATCATACCATCCTCACGTCTTCCCATATTGACATTAAAGGAGGTGCTACTCATCACTGAGCTACACACATACACACACACGTGCACACAAGGCAAGAACAAAGAGAGACACAATGGAATCACTTCTATTGCAAAAGAGTTCTCATACAAGTTCAATTTTACAACAAGCTACCCCCAAAAATGAGCTCTCTAGCTCTATTTATAGTTTTTGACTAGCTTTAGTCCTCCTCAGACCTATTGTCCGGCCTAGTAAAAAATTAGGTCCCTAAGCTAGTTTGGAGGCTCAAAAGAGCTCAGAAAATTATGAAACTTGGTAGGTAATTACTTCTAAAGCTCTCAAGCTCGAGGACTCCTCGGCTTGCAAAAATGGAGCTGCAAAAAGGTGAAACGGTATTTACAATGGTTTTCAGTGATGAGAATCACTTTTAAAATAATCTAAGGATTGAAAAAAATTGATGGGTTGCCTCAGTGCTAGATCTGCATGTATGCCCGTACTTGCTTCTTCCCAGATGATGCCAACACATGGTTTGAGCCAATTCTACCATTTTTGCACAAAGCATGGTGTGTTCAATCTCTAGGTCAGCTCTAGGGTAACATTTTTCATGATCTATTACATTTGGTCCTTCTTGGATTCTAGCCTGATATGCTTTAAGCATCATATCTAGGTCTTCGGGAGTGGGATGTGCTAAGACTGATTCTACTCTAGGTGGTGGGGTTATCTGAGGTGGATTAGAAGGTGGTGGATTTGAATGTGGTGGGGATGGTGGTGGTGGTAGTGATGTGTGAGAGTGTGTTTGAGAGGTGAGTTCAAATATCTTGGCTTTTGTTTCTTTCAAGCTTTCCTCAAGTTCACTCATTTTCTTTAACCATTATCTCTTCATTCGCTCACGGCTATAAGTCATCATCCTAGCAATGGAGCTAAGCAAGGATCGCATACTTCATCAAAGAAGTTCACCTGTAATTCTTGTGGAAAATCAGGACACTTAGAAACGTTTTGCTAAAAAAAGAAACAATCATCGAAGGCTTCTACATCTAGGCAAGCATCCAAAGGATCCCAACATAGATCCCACTACTCTAGTGAGGAGCTATTAATCTCCATAGAAGCCAATGCCCTAGTTACTTCTAGCTCCCCGCATGAGTGGATCTTTGAGAGCGGAGCTACCTCCCATATGTGCAAAGACAAGGACTCCTTTCAAGAACTCGACCAAGGTTTCAATTCATTAAATACCACATCTCTTGATACATACAACTTCTTGGTGTAAGGGTTATAGCATTTGTACCCCTTTTGCTCAGTAGAATAGCCAATGAAAACACATTTTTCAGATTTTGCATCAAGTTTAGATCTTACCTCTTGTGGAATGTGCACATAGCAAGTACATCCAAAAACCTTGAGATGTTCCACACTTGGTTTCTTACCATAGTAGACCTCATTTGGAGTCAACTCATGCACACCACTTGTAGATATCCTATTCATCGAATAAACTGAATTATAAACAGCCTCAGCCCAATAAAATAATGGCATGTGTGCTTCATTAATCATACACCTTGCAATTTCAACAATGTGCCTATTTTTCCTTTCATTCACCCCATTTTGTTGGGGGGTATACATGCATGTAAATTTCCTTTTAATACCATTCTCATACAAATAAGAGCTGAATTCTTTGGAGAAGTATTCTCCCCCTCCATCAGACCTTAGGGCTTTGATATATTTACCTGTCTCCTTCTCAACCTCTTGCTTGAACCTCTTGAACATAGAAAACACATCTGATTTTTATTTAATGATGTATATCCAAACTTTTCTAGAATAGTCATCAATAAATGTAACAAAATACCTTGATCCTCCCAAGCATGACTCTTTGGAAGGTCCCCATATATCAGTATGGATGAGATCCAAGAGATTTGCAGCCCTATGTGTGCTCCTTTGGAATGGTTGTCTTGCTTGCTTCCCTAGTTGACAAGCATCACAAAATTCATGAAGCTCTTTGTTCTCAAACATGGGTAGCCCTCTTACAATCTCTTCCTTGCTCATATTCCTCAGCTTAGGAATGTTGACATTCCCTATTCTCTTGTGCCAAAGGTCAAGTTCAGCAATCTTTTGATTACCAATCATAACAAAGCATACCTTGCTTGCATTTGGAGACACATCCAAGGTGAACATTCTTCCCTCCTTTATTCCTTGAGCAACAAGCTTGTTTCCATCTTTAGGATTCCTTATAAAGCATCCTTTTTCATTGAATGTGGCCTGCAAAAACTTTCTCTACCATTTGCCCTACTGAAAAAAGGTTCTTAGTAATAGATGGAACATGCAATACCTTCTCAAGCACCTTGGCTGATTTTTCACATCCAACTCTCACATCTCCAATGTGCTCTATGACATGTTCGGTGTTGTCACCTATCTCCACACACCCTTTGGACTTTCGAACCTGCAAATTGGTGAATATATCACCCTCAAAAGACATATGATTGCTGCACCCTGAGACTATGTACCATTTGGTATCATATTCAGCATCCTTTGAATAACCATGTCTCATAGCAAGCAATTGATCATTACTTGTTTCCTTGTTTGAAGCATTTGCATAGTTCCCTTGCTTTCTTTGAGTGTATTCACCATCTTTATATTTACAATCTGAAGTTATATGATTTGGTTTACCACAATTATAGCAAATCATACCTTTGTGGGGGTTGTAGCCTCCTCTTCCTTTGCCTCTACCTCTTGCCTTTGCTTGGAATGTAGAGTCACTTGAGCTTTCTCCTTCTTCTTTGCTTTGGTGGTTGCCTTGATTGTTGTAGCCTCTTCCTCTTCCTCTTCCTCTTCTTCCACTTCTCCCTTTGCCTCTTGAAGAGTATAGGACCTGACCATGAGTGTCCTTGCTTTTGGATGAATCTCCAAATGATGCCTCCTCAGCCACCAAGTAGGGAATGAGGTCTTCTAAGCATGGAAGTGGATCTCGATAGAGGATGGTGGTAATGAGAGGCTTCCACTTGTCTTCTCCTCTCAATCCATTGAGAGTGACCTGAACCAAATCTTCATCATCAACCTTGCATCCCACTGATGCTAATTGATCCCTTAGATCCTTGATTTTGAGTGTGTACTCAACCACACTTTGGCTACTACCTTTCTTCATGGTGTTGAGCTCATTTTTGAGTTGCATTTTCCTAGCTCTTGTTGAGGTTGCATAAACCTTTTCCAAAGCATCCCATACATCCTCGGCATTATCAAAATTTTGTATATGACCAACCATGGCATTAGAAATTACCAGAGATATGAGGAACATTTCTCTTCTATTCCTTTATTCCCACTCTTTGAGCTCCTTCCTTTGTGCATTGGTAGTGGTTGCATTTTCAAGGTCTACATCAAGCCTTTCTTCTTCTCCACTCACTATGGACCATAGCCCTTTGCTCATAAGGTAATTTGTAACTCTGAACCTCCAAGGTTGGTAGTTGTCCTTGCCCAACAACTCCACTTTTTGCCCCAAATCTGCCATTGAAATGAGAGTATGATAACAAGGTTACCTTGTCAAGCAATCCCTTGTGTTGCACTTGTTTCTTCTTTGATGAAACCCCTTTTACTCCAAGTGTACTTCCTTGTAGTGTGCTACTGTGAATCCAAGCTCCAAAGCTGTAATACCAACTGTGAGGAACAAATCCTCTATATGCACAACAAAAGCACAATGAGCCCAAGTAGGTCTCCCAGCCTACACCTTAAACATACCTCACCTGGATGAAGCAATTTGACCCACCATCTCAAATCCAATGGCTCCAAGATTTTGTCCACACTTAGTAGACTCTGTTAGCTTTCTAACAAGCCAAGAAACGTTCAATTTGAATGAGTAAAAGTTAGACATCTTTTGAAACTCAAAATCTCAAGAAAACCTTCTATTTATGTCTTGACACCTGCTGGATCTTTTGCTCAGTATGACCTCATAGTAGGAATTGGGAAAATTCCTTTTAGCAATATCTAATTAGCTTAGCAAGCTAACTATCCCAAGTGAAATGATGTAAAAAGATTAACTATGCGGAGAGAAATCAATTTAGCAAGTAATCCTGTACCCCCGATTTTTTAGGATTGTAGCAGACAATGACTAGTGATCACCTCGATGTGCTTTTCTCTGAAATGGCTGAATAGAATCTCCTCAACTTTTGGCAATATGTAGATAACGTGGAGCTGAATGCAACAAGCTTTAGAGCATTGAATTTGGTAAAGAAATGACTGATATATGCTCTCCAGAAGTTGCCAAACTTTCAAGTACTATGACTGAGAACTCAGAAATGAACAATGGAAGTATATGTACTAATGAACACTTGTATACAAATCCATTGGCATGAAGATCATTGCCTTATGGAGTGGATAGGTGTGGGCTAGAGTGTAGGCCTCACACACACTCAGAATTGACAGTAATGAGCTCGGGAATGATGAGTCCTAACCGTGATTTTTTCATGGTCACTTTTATAGTGATTGAGTAGAAATTTGAATCTAAATTCAAACTTTTGGCTCCCTATGATCAAGCTCCTATATCCTAGGAGATATTCCTTCAATCAAAGCTAACCTTTTTCCACGAATCCCTTTTGGTAGGTGTTTACAAAGATTCCAAGTCAAATCTGACTTTTACACAGAAGTAAAGTGGTAGTTAACCACTAGCAATAGTTCCTATGCTTTTCCATATGTGTATGGACTTCAATGTATCCATCAAGCCAAATGTGTAGGCTTGATTTACACCAATAGCTCCCCCTCAAGCCAAACATGTTGGCTTGGTCTTCAACTTCAATCTTCATGTATATCCTACAATCCAATCATTGCTTTGAACCTGCAAAGTTTGGTTCCACCCAAAGCTTTAGTCAACAAATCTACACATTGCATGTTGGTTGACACATAGGTTAGTTGAATGTCCTTGCTGAACAACTTCTCTCTCACATAATGGTAATGGACCTCTATATGTTTGGTCCTAGCATGATAGATGGGATTAGTTGCAAGGTGAAGTGAGCTTGTATTGTGTCCAAAGATTATTGGTGACCTAGTATATAAACCCAATTCTGTATACAATAGTTTGATCCATATGGCTTCTTGTGTGGCATTAGCCAATCCTCTATACTCTGCTTCTATAGAAGACAATGCAACAGTTGGTTGCTTCTTTGAAGACCATGATATTGGCTTATCACCTACAAATGAAATGTATCCAGAAGTGCTCCTCCTATCATCCTTGCATTTTGCCCAATCTGCATCTGAGTATACCTTGATATCAATATTAGAGCTGTAAGGAAAATACAAACCATAATTTTGTGTACCCTTGAGATACTTTAATATTCTCTTAGCAGCTTCTAAGTGAGGTATCCTTGGCTTGTGCATAAACTCACTTAGCACACTAACTCCATATGCAATATCTATCCTTGTTAAGGTAGCATAGTTCAAGCTACCCACCATGCTTTGATAACCTGTAATGTCATTAATTTCATCACCTTCATGGGCACTTAGTTTTAGGTTTACCTCCATTGGAGTACCTGCAATTTTTGCATTCTACAAATGAAACTTCTTCAACATATCCTGTATGTACTTTTTCTGAGTAATGTATATTCCAGAGTTTGTATAAACTAACTCAAGCCCAAGAAAATACTTTAGTAGACCAAGATCATTGTTCTTGAACTCCTTCATCATCTAGCTCTTGATTTGCTTGATTCCATTCACATCATTACCTATAAGTATGATGTCATCAACATAAACACATAGGTATATTACCTCTGAATTACTTCTCCTGATGAATATAGAAGTGTCTGCCTTGCTCATGACAAAACCTTGGTCTTGAAGATAGGTGGTCAACCTGTGATTCCATGCCCTAGGTGCCTGCTTTAATCCATATAAAGCTTTATTCAATTTGCACACATATGATACCTTTTAGGGTCCTCATAGCCAAGAGGTTGTGACATATCTACCTCCTCTGAAATCCATCCATTCAAGAAAGCATTTTTGACATCCAATTGGTAGATATTCCAATTTTTTGATGGAGCTACACTCACCAACACTCTGATGGTTGGCGTCTTGGCTAGAGGAGAGAATGTCTCTTCATAGTCAATGCCTTGGGTTTGTGCAAAACCCTTGGCTACCAATCTGGCTTTGTACCTGTTAATTGACCCATCATAATTTCTTTTAAGTTTATAGATCCATCT
The DNA here is from genome assembly GCA_020310875.1 of Ceratopteris richardii. Lineage (NCBI taxonomy): Eukaryota > Viridiplantae > Streptophyta > Polypodiopsida > Polypodiales > Pteridaceae > Ceratopteris > Ceratopteris richardii. Next base: position 84,676 of record MU260804.1, on the reverse strand, counting down.
GGATCCTATTACCTTCATGGATTCCTCCTTTGGTACTAGCTCCCATGTGTCACTTTCCTGGAGCGCTTCAATCTCTTCATCCATAGCCTCTTTCCATTCTGATTTGGTTATGGCTTCTTCATATGATCCTGGTTCTTCAATTGACAAATCTTTGGCAAGTGTTAACGTGGCGGACAAAACGGCCAATGTTAAGGCCAGTGTTGAATTAATGCGTTGTTCTAACTGTCAACACGTGTCCAACAAATTGTGGGTTCTTGGGAGTGGTAGGGGTCTGTTAGACAGAGGCCTTGTACTTAGTTCCCCAAAATAACCGATTCAGTTGCAGCAATAAAATGCTATTGACAGTTCTATCTGAATCTACTATCCTTAGACAGTGTCATCACAGTCTTAGCTCAACTACCGGTGACAACTAGACTGTACCAGACTTATCTGTACCTTGGTACCAAATTACTTCAGACTAATAGGCTACTGTAATAGTACAGTAGTCCAACCTTCACCAAGACAGCGCTCACGGTCAAGCAACCGGATCACAGAAGGTACCTACGATTTCAACCTACAGTTTTGAAGACTAACACACACTGGAATTTCTCTTCACTATAGGTAATTCTCACCGTACAAGTGCAGATTGAGAACAGCACTACTTCTGCACAACGTCCTTAGGGAAAGATTACGAAAGATTACTACATTCACACAGACTTATCAGTACTTAGCAGTTCAACAAGGAGAAGAGCACTTCGTCGTACATCTTAACAGGACAATTCGTCACAACGATCCACAGTAACTCTTTCAGACAACGATCCAACGACTTACTAAATGGAACTAAATTCACTGTGTAACCGAGATTGATAGATGACAACACAGAGCACAACAGAGTACGCAGAGCTTAGACAAGACACACTACAGTGACACTCAAACAAACAACCAGACGAACAGTCTAGTGATAACACGAAAATAGGCCAAAATCCCCGCGCTCTCGAGCACTTCTTTTCATTGCTTTATATAAGATTTACAAATATGCACGTAACTACCTTTCACACGTGTTTTACAAAGATTTCCGTTACACGTGTCCCAATCCATCGGCCAACTAACACTGGCACGCACGGTGGACTCAAACCCACAAGTTTTTACAAAATTACTGCTCATCGACTATTCCTTATAAGTACATGTCTCGGGCTAATCTAAATGTACGGGTGTTCTTTTTCTTAAGGGTTTCTAATAATTGTTTTAATGTATCGGGTTCTAGTACCTGGGCATCTATTCTAACAGAACTTATGGTTATGGCTTTGGTTAACAAAATTTCTGCTTGCGTTTGCAGAAAGGCCTCTTGCAGATAAAAGTCATTGGCCAATGCAGCATCTCTGGACGTCTTCATTTCCTCGAGTTGTTGCTCCATCTTCTGTACTCTTTCTTTAATGTTTGCCAGTTGGTTTTCGCACCTCTCGATCTCCTGAACTTGAAAATCTACACTCCTGATGTATGATTCCTTCTCGCATTTGATATTGGCAATGAGCTTCTGTGTCTGCTCTTCCTTTGTTAGGTAGTGCTTGAGCATATTATTTACGTCTTTCAAATTTTCGTTGGTTTTGTGCAGTTCTTCTTCTGTTCTTTTCTAGTGCAACTGCTGTTCTTGACTCTGCTGCACCAGTTCTTGTAATTGCTTTCTGGTTTCTTCTAGTAGATTGCCCAATGCAATTCGGGCGTCTTCTTTGTCTTGTATGTCCTGCTTCATTTGGTTGATTTCTTCATTGGCAATTTGCCGTAGTTCTTCTTTTTCTGTAAGTGCTGCCATTGCCGCATCTCTCTGATTGATCAGCAACTCTTGTTCGGTGAGTTTTTCCTGTGATTCATTCAATTGTTCTTGCAAGGATTGGTTTTCGGCTTTAGTGATTAGCACTTCTTCCTGTAGGGGGCTGATGTCAGCTTCTAGAATATCAACTTTATGCTGTAGTTCGCTCCGGATACTGTCGGTGGCTGCTTTCATATGCATGGGCAGTTGCTCTGATAAATTAATAAGAACTTGGCCCATATTGGCCAGTTCGGACAGTATTGGAATGGAAGGGAGGGGTAACTGGGGTCGTGGTTGGGAAGAGGATGCATTGAGGAGCTGTTGGGAGTTCGGTGGAGAGTAGTTGAGGGAGGAGGATGAGGAATCGACGGTTTCGGCAGGGTGAATGGGCTGGATGGGGATGATGGGTGGTTCGGGTGGGGGAGTGGGAAGGATGGTTTGATTTGTTACCTGATTGGTGGCTTGTTGTTCCTGCTCTGCGATTGTGGATTCCACTGCCTTTAGCAGTCTGTCCAGTGCTTCCTTAGCAGCTTCTTCTTCATCTATCTGTTGTTCTTCTTAAGACTCCTACTGTGATTCTTCTTCTGTCGATGATGTGTCAGCTTCTATATGTTTTTCTTGTTGTTGTTCTTGAGACGATTGTGCCGATGATTCGTTTTGCATGGATGTTGTGGTGTCGTGGAACGTTTCTTCTTCTTGCCTATCCTCTTCTTTGTCGCCCTCATTGTTCCCTCCTGCAGATCCTTGTGCTTCGCTTTCAGAAGAGCTAATCCTTATTCTTTTTCTTCGGAATAGTTGGTTTAATTCCTCTTCGTCTTCTTCTTCATCGTCCCACAGCTGCACTGACTCTTCATGTCGCAGAACTGGTCCTTGCGGTGGAGATTGTGCTGCAAGGATGGCCGGAAAGAGGAATGAAATGATGTGTGGTAGTCTGGATCTCGGCGTGCCTCCTTTATTTACCTGTTTCATGATAGCTACGCATTCTTTGTGGATTCTGTGGAAGAAATATGATGCGAAGTTGATTGGCTCACGGGCAGCTAAGTCTATGGCAGAGTAAAATGGCCGGGATATGCCGTAAGTGAGCTTTTGGAGGTTAAGGATGGCTACTAGGAATTGAAGGGCGGATCTTTCTGGTTCTGGTCGGGAGAGAATGGCATATTTGTTAGAGGAATATCTAGGAAACAATTCGGCCATTCTGGCTACTGGTAGGCTCGGGCCATTTTCTCGTCCTTGCAAAGGGAGTCGAAACGACTCAGCAAAGGTTTGGAAGGTGATTACTGTTCGGGCGGGTAAAGATGTGAAAGCCCAACTTCACTCGTTGGCGGGTGCTTGAGTGATGGCAAAAATGATCTCAACAAAGAATGGGTGGGACTCCACTGAATGCCAAGGCAGTTCAGCGAAGTTTGCCAACCCACGTATGCGCAGGTACTCTCCTACGTCGGTAGGGAGCCTGTCATGGAAAGCGACGTAATTAGCCAAGGCTTCCGTGGCGCACACGAAGTCACAAAACACAGGCACATAGATCACAGGATAAACACAGAGCACAATCACACAAACACAATAGCTTTTTTCGGCGAACTGGAGAAGGTTAAGTAGGTGCGCTGTAGTGGACTATAATTAAAAATCACTAATCATCGTGTGACGTTGAGATGATCACTTCTTTAACTTGGGTGTGCATGTCTTAGTAGCTGGAAAGAGTAGGGCGGTTGTGGACATAAATAGGTTTCAAAACGCGGATATTTACAGACTTGTATTATTAAACACGCACAAAAAGAAAAGAAAAGAAAAGAAAAGTGAACTCCAAAAAATGCCGCCAACCGCAAAATGTTTCAGTGCGGGTTCGCTATGTGTTGATACGGCCGCAGTTTCCAATCGTTGATGACTTTTGGAAGAGGGTTTCCGATCAACGTAGTCAACCGAAAAGTTGCTGGGCCTACTTGTTCTGAAATCCGGTAAGGGCCATACCATCGTAATTTGAATTTACCAGCAGACCGATTCGACTTTGCATTATAAAAAAGGACAAGTTGTCCCATCGTAAAAACTGGAGTTTTCAAGTGTCGATCATGCATCCGAGCCTGTCTTAGTTGTACTTCTTGCATAGTTAAAAAGTTGTGCCATCAATGCTCGTCTAGTCCTCTGAGTGTATCCAACCGAAATGACAGTGAGTCTTCCGGTAGCATTTTCTTATTGATGGCTAGTCGTAAACTAGGTACAATGATTTCCATGGGTGCTATATCTTCCACTCCATATGCTAGTTTGAACGGGGTTAATCCTATTGCTACCTTACATGTAGTTCGGTAGGCCCATAATACTGCAGGCAATAGCTGATCCCATCTGTCCGGTGCTTCCATAATCAATTTCCGAATCATATTCAGCAAAGTTTTGTTTGTACTTTCGGCCAAACCATTAGCACGAGGATAATAAGGAGAACTAAACTTATGCGTGACTTGGAACGAATGTGTAAGTGCTTTCATTAAATTGTTTACAAAATGAGTGCCTTGATCTGTAACAAGTTCCAGTGGTAAGCCAAAACATGGAAAGACATCGGTTAGCAGACACTTTGCTACCGCAACAGCTGTAGCAGACCGTAAAGCCCAGGCTTCTGCCCATCTGGTTGCATAGTCTGTACAGGTCAGTATGTAACGATTGTTACTGAAGACTGCTGGAGGTGTAATCAGACCGATAAAATCTAGACCCCACTTCTGAAAAGGTTCTAATGGCAAGACAGGTTGTAGAGGGAAAAGGTGTCGTTGTAGGGGCTGTCCAGTTCTTTGACAAGTATCACATTGTTTGACAAACTGTTATACATCTCTGTACATAGTTGGCCACCAGAGACCACTTTGCAGAATTTTCCGGTGTGTTAAGTCTGCTACAAAATGGCCACCGGAAGGAATCGAGTGAGCCAAAGTAATAAGCGAGTTAACTTCATGTGGTGGAATACATCGAAGTAAAATTCCGGTATGATCCACATAGTATAATTCTCCAGCAATCAACCGAAATCGGCGGCTAAAAACTGCAATTTTCCTGCGTACTACCGTAGAAGTCTGAGATGGAAGGCATCCATTAGTGAGAAAGGTCAATATCTGATCATAGTATGTAGATGGCAAAGGTGGATCTGTAATTTCATCATGGGTTGGTTCAGAAACATAAATCGCCGGAGTTGTGTCATCTATGTCTATCGGAGCTTCACCGGAATCTAAGCGGGAGAGGAAATCTGCTAAGGCATGTGAATTGCCTGGCCGATGAATGACTTCGTAGTCAAATTCTTGTAAAAGCAGAACCCATCGTGCTAATCGACCACCTAGATGCTGCTGCCGAACTAGATAGACAAGCGCAGCATGATCTACATGAAAAGTAAATTGACGGCCCAGCAAATAATGTCTGAATTTTTTGACAGAATATACTAGACCTAGACATTCTCTTTCTGTTACAGAGTAATTTTTTTTCAGCAGGGGAAAGTCTTCTACTAGCATAGTAAACAGGTCGGAACCACTTATCGGTTCATTGCATCAGAACACTTCCAATGGCAATATCTGATGCGTCTACGAAGACATGAAATGGGTGATCCCAGTCCGGAGGCTGTAAAATTAGAACCTGTGTTAATAAACACTTTAGACGATCAAATGCTATCTGACATTCCTGAGTCCATTCAAATTGTCGAGGAGTCTTGGTAATCAATCTGTTCAGTGGTATTGCCAAGTGAGCAAGCCATCGTAAGTGTCATCCATGCCATCTTACTTGGCCCATGAAGCGCATTACTTCCTTCAGTGTAGTGGGCACCGGAGCTTCTAACACAGATGAAGTTTTATCTGGATCTACCTGTATACCTTGTGCAGATACAATGTGACCAAGTAGCTTGCCACATGAAACCACAAACATGGATTTGTTTGGCTTCAAACAGAGTCTGCATTCTCTTCATTTCTGAAAGCAGTACCATAAATGGAACAGGTGTGCTATCATCTTACCGAAAATTGAAAAATCGTCAAGATAGACTTGCATAAAAGAGGTAAGATAAGGAGAAAATATTTCCTGCATACACCTTTGGAATGTACTTGGGGCATTTCTTAATCCAAACCACATAACAGTACAAGCAAATACACCCCAGATGGTAATGAAGGCAGTCTTTGGTATATCCTGTTCAGCCATTCTAACTTGATTATATCCACTGTACCCATCTAGGAATGAATACATTTCATGTCCTGCTACTCTATCAAGCATTGTGTCAAGAAAAGGGATCGGAAAAGGATCAGGCACTGTTGCTGCGTTCAGTTTCCGGTAATCTACACAATTTTGTAACTGCTTGTTCTTTTTGGGGACAATAACAATGGGGAAAATCCATTCAGCATGTTCTATTGGTACAATAAATCCGACTTTAAGTAGCCTATCAAGTTCTGCCTTTACCTGTGATGCATAGTTTGGATTCATCCGGTAGCTGGGTTGTTTGTTCGGTTTTGCTTCGGGCTTCAGCATGACTCTATGCTCATAGATGCGTGGGTCCAATCCTTTCATATCCTTGTAACCCCATGCAAAGACATCGGAGAATTCTCAGAGTAGCTGGATTAAGCCTGCTTGAAATGTTTCCGGTAAGTTTTGCTTTATCTTCACAGGACGCGGATGATCTTCATCGCCTAAATTATAAGTGATTAATTGATCTTCTGGAACATAAAATTGTTGGGGTTTTTCTGTATCGTCAGCTGGCTTAAAAAGTTGTTGCAGTTGAGCGTCATCTATAACAACAGTATCTTCCTTCTTATCTTCTTCTGTTACAGTCATTACCGTACAAACTGTGGGATTCCAGTTATCGACAACAGATTGTAGATCAACAATTCCTAGGGAAATCAAGTCAATGTTATTTTTCAGAAACTCTTCTTCTTCATCATCTGACAATCCATCTAGCATATGGACTAGTTCTACAAAATTTGGCCTTGCATGTAGTTCGCAAGGCTGTATAGCATCTAATTTTACAACGTATTTACGATTTTTATCCTTGAAAGTGAGTTCTTGTGCAGACCAATCCTGTATCACCTTAGCGTGCTTCAGCCAAGGTCAGCCAAAAAGGAGGTTGTAATCAAGAGTGGATTCCGGTAAATCTAGTATGACAAAGGTCATTTTAAATGTTGTACCTTGTAAAGTGATTGGTACATTTCGTACAAGTCCTATGGGATGGACTCTTGATTGGTCGGCCATTCTGACAAAAAACTGAACTGGTTCAATTTCGGTCCACCCTAACCTTTTACATAGTGTAGTAGTAGCAATGTTGACTCTAGATCCTCCATCAATTAGAACCTGTGTGATTTTATGATTCTTATACCATACCGTTATCAAAGGAACTGAATGATCGACCGTAGAATCAGGTTCCGGTTGCACGGTTGCTGTCGCAGGAATGCAAGGAGGCACAGTGTTGGAGAAACAATCACTAACTGGACATATATTTGAAGGTCAAATCTTAGGAAGAAAACCCCATGCCTATGTGAAGGGAAAAATTCACAAATGTATCATATTTGTAAAGTTAGTTCACTTTAGTTCTAGAAGTTTTTTAAAATCACGAGAATACAAAAATCTATATAAGTTAGTTTGTATCAACTGACGCGGAGAGAGAGAGTGAGAGAGAGAGAGAAGAAGTAGAAGAAGGAGTTCATTTTATACGACTGAGTATAGTCGGGCTTCTCTGAGTGAGAAAGCATCTGTAAAACTTCTGAGTTTCCATAGCTATGAGAAAGAACTGAGTAAAGTTCTGTGTATGAGTCTCTCTCCATCATCTCCATGCTTGCCTACTGTGTGATGAATTCAAAAGTTCAAGTTTTCTGAGCAATTCGATGCGTGGCATCGAATCCTGGCTGATAAGTCATTTTTTCATTCTCTGTGTGTTAACTGTTGTTGAATCTATTAAAAACATGAAGTTTGTGGAGCAACTCGATGCCTGGCATCGAGTTTTAGCATAAAGTCGATGCCTGGCATCGACTTCTAGCATACAAGTGGTCTTCTTCATGTGTGTGTAAAAGAGAGTATTTCTGGTGTAGAAAAAGGGCCTAAAAAAGCTCAAAGTCGATGCCCGGTATCGACCTTGACTGAAATTCGATGCTAGGCATCGAATTTTTATTTTTAGACACCCAGAAATACTAAAACAGGCAAAAATTTCCAGTTTTGGAAGGTCATACACGGTCATCTTGTGAAGGCCATAACTTGAGTTCTAGAGATCCGTTTGATGCATATGATAGCTTGTTGGAAAGCTCTACTCGTCTAGTTTCATCCTATAAAGTTTCATGGAGAAATAATACTTGAGCTAGGAGAAATTAGAAAAATACTGAAGGTATGTCATTTCGATGACTAGGAATTCTTGTAGAAGCAAAGTTCTCACTTTAGGCTATCATTTCTCAAAGTTTGGAGTGGCAATGAGTTAATGGTGACCATGGAGGTGTTCTAGTGTCACATTAATTCATTTCTTGTGGTGTTTCATACATGAACAAGTGGTATCAGAGCAGAAAGGTCTTGAAGATCAGAAGGCGGCAAAGGTATGAGAAGTTTTGGAAAGTTTTCCATTAAAGTTTCAAAGGTGAAGTATTTGAAGACACAAGGCATCAAAAGGTTACTTCAAAAGTATCCTCATACACAAAGAACTCCAAAAGGTATTATCCTTTATCTTTAAGCTCACAGGTTGCAGCAGAAGGGAAGGAGTATGGTAGATCATATCTCCATTGACAAACTGGATAGATAATTACCCCGCATGGGTAATGAGAATGGAAGCCTTACTTATGAGTAAGGATCTCATGATATATGTAACAGGTGAAGAAGAGAAGCCAGTATTTGAAGATGAAAGCCGACCAAAGAAAGAAGAACTTGATGCTTTAAAGCATTGGCAGAAGAAGGATGCAAGTGCAAAAGCCTACATCTACAATACAATCTCTGATCATTTACTACCACACATCAGAGGATTGGAATCATCTAAAGATATATGGAATGCATTGGAGTATTATTTCCAAAGCACTACTAAAGCACGGAAAGCAAGTCTATGGTCAGAGTTTACAACATTCAAGAAGAAGCCAAGTCAAACCATTAGTGATTATGTCACTAAGATGAAGGATCTTGCAGATAGTCTTGGATCCATAGATGAAGATGTTGAAGATCACAGATTGATTGCTCAGCTACTTGCAGGTTTGAGAGGGGATGAAAGGTGGAAACCTTTTGTCTTATCAACAGAACTTTCATTAAATCATTATGTTCCAGATTTGAACCAGTTGCTTGGTTTGATGCTCACATATGAGCAAGACTTGAAGGGAGATGGAGATAAAGGAAAAAGTTCTGCAATGTACATGAAGAACAAGAAGAAAGGAGATAAAGGTAAAGCAAAGGATGAAGAGGAGTCTAGTTCTCAAGCTTATTATGCAAGAGGTAAAGGCACTGGCAGAGGAAGAGCAAGAGGTTTTGGAAGAGGAAGAGGTAATCAAAATAACAACAAGAAGGCTTGCTGGATCTGTGGATTGAGTATTCATTTGGCTCATGACTGTTGGCACAATCAACAAGGATCAAACCAGAATCAAAACAACAATAGCAGAGGTCGAGGTGGAAGATATCAAAGTAATTTTCAAAGAGGTAGACAAAGTCAAAGAGGAGGCTATGGTAGAGGTGGAGGAAGAAGTTGGGGAGAGAATCAATCCTACAACACCACCTACTACAACTATGCAAATGACACACAGAATGAAAGTCATACATCATTGATGATGAATTCAATCAGCACATCAGATAAAGAAGATCTAAAGGTATTTTACATTGACTCTGGATGTTCTAATCATTTGTCAGGAAACATAGAATTGATGTCAGAATTGGAAAAAGGTATTTCTAGTCATACAGTTCAAACAGGTGATAATACAAGACATAGTGTACATTCAATTGGAAAAGTGAAATGCAAGAGTGGAGCAGATTTGCTAACCAATGTTTTGTATGTTCCTAAAATACCTAAAAACTTGATTAGTGTGGGACAGATAGTTGAAAAATGTTTTCAAGACAGGTTTACAAATGAAGGAGTATTTGTTGAAGATCCAGAGAATGGGTATAATCAGATTGTCTCTGGTAAGAAAGAAGGTAGACTCTTTACTTTAAGAGTGCAAGGGAACATTGGTCAAGCTTTGCTCACACATGGTGAAGGAGTGATTATAGAACTTGATCTCTGGCATAAGAGATTAGGTCACTTTAATTAAAGAGGAATTAAAGCTATGGTTGCTAATCAGTCTGTACTAGGATTACCAAATGTGCAAAGTCAACATATGGTTTATAAATGTGAAGCATGTCAAATGGGTAAAGCACACAGGTTACCATTTCAGAAGAAAGGATTCAAACATGATGGATTACTAGAGCTTATTCATACAGATGTATGGGGACCAACAAAAGAAGGATCTATCAGTGGCTCAAGGTACTATGTTCTTTTCATTGATGATGCTACAAGATGGATAACATTATATGTTTTGAAGGAAAGATCAGAAGTGTTTGGAGCTTTCAAGCATTTTCATGCATATGCAGAGAGAGTCACAGGTCAAAAGCTTAAAAGACTGAGGTCTGATGGAGGGGGAGAATACTTCTCCCAAGAGTTCAATGATTATCTTTGGAATGCAGGTATTAAGAGAGAAATAACTTGCAGGTATACACCACAACAAAATGGTGTAGCAGAAAGAAGGAATAGGACTTTGGTTGAGTTTGCTAGAGCTATGCTAAAGGAGAAGAACTGTCCAAATTATCTTTGGGCTGAGGCTGTAAATACAGCCACATATCTTGTGAATAGATTACCATGAGCAGCTCTGAATGGAATGACTCCATATGAAGCTTGGTGGGGTAAGAAACCAACACTAGATCATTGTAGAGTGTTTGGATCAATTGCATATGCTTATGTGCCATCACAACTTAGGCATAAACTAGAACCAAAGGCAGAAAAATATGTGTTCATTGGTTATGATGAAAAGCAGATGGGTTACAGGTTGTGGAATCCTTTAACCAAACAATTTCTTGTTTCTAGAGATGTTACATTTGATGAACAGAAAAGTTGGTATGCAGATCAAAGTCATACAGCTGAAGAATTTGAAGAAGAGGTAAGAAGATGTGAGAAAGGAAAATCAATTGTGCAGGTAAATAGAGATGAAGACTATATGCAAGCAAGTACATCCACAAGTGGATTAACAAGAAGAAATGAAGAAGCTCCTATATTTGATGAAGAGGTGTATCCAGACACATATGAAGAATGTGAACCAAGAAGGTCAAGCAGGACTAGAAGACAACCAGAAAGGTATTCTTATGACACTTCTTACATAACTCAGAAGAACTATGCATATATGGTCAAAGATGATGAAGAACCTCAGAATTATGATGAAACTAAAGGTAAGAAGCAATGGGAAGAAGCAATCAAGGAAGAATTCAATGCACTAGAGGAGAACAAGACATGGGAACTTGTTCCTAAACCAAATGGTAAGAAAGTTATTGGAAATAAATGGGTTTATAAAGTGAAGAAGCTTGTAGATGGAAGTATAGCCAGATACAAAGCTAGATTGGTGGTGAAAGGCTATGCCCAGACTTATGGCATAGATTATGATGAGACATTCAGTCCTGTAGCTAAGATGTCAACTATAAGGACAATCATTGCTATTGCAGCTTCAAAAGGCTGGACCCTAAGTCAATTGGATATAAAGAATGCATTCTTGAATGGATACATATCAGATGAGGTATACATGGAACAACCTCAAGGATTTATAGATTCCAGGTATCCAAATTTTGTTTGCAGATTGAGAAGAGCATTGTATGGATTGAAGCAAGCTCCAAGAGCTTGGAACTATAGACTGGTGAAGTATCTCAATGATCTTGGATATCAAATTTCAAAAGCAGACCCAAGTCTACTTATCAGAAGAACAGAGGAAGGTACAATCTACATTTGTATTTATGTAGATGACATTATAATCACAGGTACTTCAGATGAAGGAATCAAGGAGGTAAAGAGATTGCTTGAAAAAGAATTCAAGATCAGTGACCTAGGAAAGTTATCATACTTTCTTGGAATGGAAGTTACTTATACAGATCATAGTATCAATCTCTTGTGGGTAGTTTGATTTATGCTACACTAACAAGACCTGATCTTAGTTATGCAGTGGGAGTTTTGTCACAATTCATGCATTGTCCAAAGGACCCACATTGGATTGCAGGTCAAAGAGTTCTCAGATATATCAAAGGAACTATAAAGGAAGGATTATATTATCCTTTTACATCAGATTTGAATTTGAGAGCCTATAGTGATTCAGATTGGGCAGGTAATCAAGATGACAGAAGATCAACTCATGGTTACATGATATATATTGGTGATAAGCTTGTAAGTTGGTGTTCAAAGAAACAACATACAGTAGCATTATCATCAACTGAAGCAGAGTACAAAGGACTTGTGGAAGCAGCTGAGGAAGTCATATGGATGCAGACATTGTTCAAGAGCTTAGGCATTGATCAAGGTACACCTACAATACATGGAGATAATATGAGTTCACTTTATCTTGCAGCAAATCCAGTATTTCATGCAAGGACAAAGCACATAGAGATACAGTATCATTTTCTCATAGAAAAGGTAATGGAGAAGGAGATTGAAGTGGATTACATTTCTACTAAAGATCAGTTAGCAGACATAATGACAAAGAGCTTGGATGGTGTGAAGACCAGCAGATTCAAAAGCATGGCAAGAGTAAAAGAAAAGAAGATGATATGAAGAAACAGGAAATGTCAATTAGTGATTGAGGGGGAGCTGTTGGAGAAACAATCACTAACTGGACATATATTTGAAGGTCAAATCTTAGGAAGAAAACCCCATGCCTATGTGAAGGGAAAAATTCACAAATGTATCATATTTGTACAGTTAGTTCACTTTAGTTCTAGAAGTTTTTTAAAATCACGAGAATACGAAAATCTATATAAGTTAGTTTGTATCAACTGACGCGGAGAGAGAGAGTGAGAGAGAGAGAGAAGAAGTAGAAGAAGGAGTTCATTTTATACGACTGAGTATAGTCGGGCTTCTCTGAGTGAGAAAGCATCTGTAAAACTTCTGAGTTTCCATAGCTATGAAAAAGAACTGAGTAAAGTTCTGTGTATGAGTCTCTCTCCATCATCTCCATGCTTGCCTACTGTGTGATGAATTCAAAAGTTCAAGTTTTCTGAGCAATTCGATGCGTGGCATCGAATCCTGGCTGATAAGTCATTTTTTCATTCTCTGTGTGTTAACTGTTGTTGAATCTTTTAAAAACATGAAGTTTGTGGAGCAACTCGATGCTTGGCATCGAGTTTCAGCATAAAGTCGATGCCTCACATCGACTTCTAGCATACAAGTGGTCTTCTTCATGTGTGTGTAAAAGAGAGTATTTCTGGTGTAGAAAAAGGGCCTAAAAAAGCTCAAAGTCGATGCCTGGCATCGACCTTGACTGAAATTCGATGCTAGGCATCGAATTTTTATTTTTAGACACCTAGAAATACTAAAACAGGCAAAAATTTCCAGTTTTGGAAGGTCATACAGGGTCATCTTGTGAAGGCCATAACTTGAGTTCTAGAGATCTGTTTGATGCATATGATAGCTTGTTGGAAAGCTCTAGTTGTGTAGTTTCATCCTATAAAGGTTCATGGAGAAATAATAATTGAGCTAGGAGAAATTAGCAAAATACTGAAGGTATGTCATTTTGGTGACTAGGAATTCTTGTAGAAGCAAAGTTCTCACTTTAGGCTATCATTTCTCAAAGTTTGGAGTGGCAATGAGTTAATGGTGACCATAGAGGTGTTCTAGTGTCACATTAATTCATTTCTTGTGGTGTTTCATACATCAACACACAGGACTGAACTGTTGTTGAAATTGCTATCGAACTCCCGATACTAGTGCAAGTAATTGGCCCAAAGGAAGAGTGATGGATGCTTTAGATAAAATTTTCCAGGCCTTTTGTGATTGGATTGTTTCCTCAGATTCTGAAGATGATGCACCTGTTGAAGATGATGTGTCTGCTGTTGATGATGTGCCTACTGCTGATGATGTACTTGCTGCTGATGATGTACCTGCTGCTGACGATGTGCCTGCTGCTGAATTGGAATCCTGCTGTTGTGTTCCTTCTTCGGTTAACGGAGTGTGGGTTACCGAAATAGGATCTGGGAAGACTGGAGGTTCTGCGGTGGTCCATTGACTAGCTTTATCATACATCCTTTGTTGTTCGCGTATACCTGGTTCAAATAATTCTGCTGCAGGCTGCAGTTGTTTACCGGAGCGGGTCTGAATTACTGCAGCTTGCGTTTCTACTGGTGTGATTTATACCATATTAGCCATTTGGTTTTGACGTTCCTTCTTCCTCTGATCATACTCAGCTGCATCCTTACAGAATCTTCTAATGTGACCAAATTCACCACAGAAATGAGAGCGCGGTGGTGGCAGATTGGGATTTTCTGGTGCTAGTCCGGTCTGCCAACGGTTTGCGTTGTAGTTGTTATTTCTCTGTCCTCTGTAATTTCAATATCCTTGTTGCTGGTTGTTTCTCATTTGCGGAGGAACATAGTGATTGGCTGGCTGCCCTGGTTCCTCTATAATTGCATTGACAGCCGTTGTTCCCTGCACTTTGGCGTTATATGCGCAGTTTTTGGTGGTGTGTCCGACAGTGTTGCAGATAGCACAGAATAACTGATTAAGTGCACAAGTGGCACTAGTATGGCCTTAATTCTTGCATGTGATGCAATATACTTGTCTGGTCATATCTTCGGAGACATTTCTATTTGTTTTTAACCACTCCAGATCCTCTGTAAATCCGCCAACCTTGTTTTCCAGCTGCAGAGCCATTGCAATCACTGCATCTAGCGTCATAGCTCCTACAGAGTGTATAATCATAATCTGTTTAAGTTGCAGGGTTAATCCATTGATGAACCACTGAGTAATAACGTCGTCCGGTAGGTTGGCGTCTGCTGGTGGTAACTGCCTTAGATGCATCCTGGACTCCTGTACAGTTTGATTTATCTTCTGCCTATTGTTTTGCAGGTAGTCAAAAATTTCGGCTGGATTCTTCTTTAGTCTGAATCTCTGCAAAAAGGCATCTCGTACTGCTTCATAGGTGCCGAAGTGATTAATATCATATTCTGTAAGCCATCTAGCTGCTTCATTGACCAATGTAGGCTGAAAGACAATAGCTTTATACGCTGGATCCAGTGGATGGTTAAGTACTGTGTAACTTATCTCAAATGTGCGTACATGAGCATCTGGGTCATCACCTGGGAATCCACCGAATTTAGTGTATGTTACTCCTGTTGGAGGCGGCCTGGGTGGACATAGCTGTTGTTGCTGCTGCTGTTGTTATTGTTGTTGTTGTTGTTGTTGCCCGTTCATCGTGCTGATGGTTGTAGGATGACTTTCTCCTGTATCTAGAGGCTAAATATCTGAACTATTGGAGTCTGTATCGCTGGCCTGTGCGCTTTCTAGTTCGATAATCTTGTCCTGTGTGTTTCGAATCTCGGTTTCAAACAAATTTCCTTCCTTCTTGATGTTGAGTGTAGGGGAACTTACTTCAAAAAAGCGGTGACTGGGCTGAAGATTCAACAAAAAATGGTAAACCGTCGCCGAAAAACTGCGATTTTGTTACCGAAATATCACCGGAATGTGCCGAATTTTCACCAAAATAAGGTGTTTTTTCGCCTTCGCAAATTTCTTTGGCTAAAGTGTTTCTAGTCGTAAACAAATTTGAATCTTTATCCAAGATTGTTAAACTAACTTCAGGCTGCGTTCTGGTAGATTCTAGAGTTACTATGTCTTCGACAGACTGTGCCAAAATAGTATCGGAATGTACTAGAGGCGTAACACGTTCCACCGGAATATGACCGGAATCACTTCTAATGTTCTTGACTTTCTTGACAACTTGGTCAGACCTAGTTGTACTTCTACCTCCCGGAGTTGTCTTTAGTAAATTAAGTACTCCAGACTGATGGTTCTTGGGATACGTTTCACCGGATCGAGTAACCGGCATGTATCATCTTTTGTACTAATCGCGTAGTATCACTATCGATTAAAATTTTTATAATCACGTTTCCACAACAAGTTTGCAACAATCTGGTTCTGTTGCTACTTTCGACAAACAAACGGTAATCTTGATGTTCGATTTCGACAGAAGAATGATGATCTTGATGCCACCTTCCCAGAGACGCCGCCAAGTGTTAACGTGGCGGACAAAACGGCCAATGTTAAGGCCAGTGTTGAATTAATGCGTTGTTCTAATTGTCAGCATGTGTCCAACGAATTGTGGGTTCTTGGGAGTGGTAGGGGTCTGTTAGACAGAGGCCCTATACTTAGTTCCCCAGAATAACCGATTCAGTTGCAGCAATAAAATGCTATTGACAGTTCTATCTGAATCTACTATCCTTAGACAGTGTCATCACAGTCTTAGCTCAGCTACCAGTGACAACTAGACTGTACCAGACAGTGTCATCATAGTCTTAGCTCAGCTACCAGTGACAACTAGATTTTGTTACCGAAATATCACCGGAATGTGCCGAATTTTCACCAAAATAAGGTGTTTTTTCGCCTTCGCAAATTTCTTTGGCTAAAGTGTTTCTAGTCGTAAACAAATTTGAATCTTTATCCAAGATTGTTAAACTAACTTCAGGCTGCGTTCTGGTAGATTCTGGAGTTACTATGTCTTCGACAGACTGTGCCAAAATAGTACCGGAATGTACTAGAGGCGTAACACGTTCCACCGGAATATGACCGGAATCACTTCTAATGTTCTTGACTTTCTTGACAACTTGGTCAGACCTAGTTGTACTTCTACCTCCCGGAGTTGTCTTTAGTAAATTAAGTACTCCAGACTGACGGTTCTTGGGATACGTTTCACCGGATCGAGTAACCGGCATGTATCATCTTTTGTACTAATCGCGTAGTATCACTATCGATTAAAATTTTTATAATCACGTTTCCACAACAAGTTTGCAACAATCTGGTTCTGTTGCTACTTTTGACAAACAAACGGTAATCTTGATGTTCGATTTCGACAGAAGAATGATGATCTTGATGCCACCTTCCCAGAGACGCCGCCAAGTGTTAACGTGGCGGACAAAACGGCCAATGTTAAGGCCAGTGTTGAATTAATGCCTTGTTCTAATTGTCAGCATGTGTCCAACGAATTGTGGGTTCTTGGGAGTGGTAGGGGTCTGTTAGACAAAGGCCCTGTACTTAGTTCCCCAAAATAACCGATTCAGTTGCAGCAATAAAATGCTATTGACAGTTCTATCTGAATCTACTATCCTTAGACAGTGTCATCACAGTCTTAGCTCAGCTACCAGTGACAACTAGACTGTACCAGACTTATCTGTACCTTGGTTCCAAATTACTTCAGACTAATAGGCTACTGTAACAGTACAGTAGTCCAACCTTCACCAAGACAACGCTCACAGTCAAGCAACCGGATCACAGAAGGTACCTACAATTTCAACCTACAGTTCTAAAGACTAACACACACTGGAATTTCTCTTCACTATAGGTAATTCTCACCGTACAAGTGCAGATCGAGAACAACACTACTTCTGCACAACATCCTTAGGAAAAGATTACGAAAGATTACTACATTCACACAAACTTATCAGTACTTAGCAGTTCAACAAGGAGAGGAGCACTTCGTCGTACATCTTAACAGGACAATTCGTCACAACGATCCACAGTAACTCTTTCAGACAACGATCCAACGACTTACTGAATGGAACTAGATTCCAAGTGTAACCGAGATTGATAGATGACAACACAGAGCACAACAGAGTACGCAGAGCTTAGACAAGTGTTTGCTCTTGAAACCCAAGGGAAAGTGTCTTACACACGCATGTATTTTGCTTAGTTTCTTTGTATTCTGTCACCCTTCCTCACTCCGAGTCCACGATTGCCCCCGAATGTGTTCTCCCTTGGGATCTCAAATAGGATCGCCAAGATGTTTAATCTTGATGCCCAAGAGAAAGTATTTATATGCACTTATGGTTTACTCGGATCACCCCAAATTGATCAACTTGTATTGCTTGGGGCCACAATTGTACCTCTAATTCACTACCTGGTATACACTTGTATGCACGCACTATCGCTCTCCCAAGCCCTCTTACTCTGATGCACCCATTTACACGCACATATATCCGACCATTCTCTCATGCACTCTTACTCTTCCATTTATCTCCTGCACACTTCTTACCTTACCCACTCATACACACATACCCACGCTCATGCACATATACCCAAACACACATGTCCACTTCGACTTCCCTCTTCCTACTTAGAGAAGTTTGTCATGTTGTTCACATGTCCAAATTATACAAATGATATCCTTCCATTCTTATTATCAGGTCAACTCTCGTACTCTATTCATGTACCGAGTGCAAAAGTCTTTCACTACTCTGTATCTCAAGTCAGACCATACTTGAAGGTAACATAACTCCTTACAATTTTTTTAAACAACGCTCATCATTATCTGATTCAATTTGTGCAAATGTCAGAGAGTAAAACTCACCTATTGACATGAAGCTTGGTTTTCACAAAACCCCATTTACCTTAGTTTCCATCTAAAGCTTTTACGACACATGAGTGAACTTGATGATGCATATTAATCTTCTAAAGAGAAACGTCTTTGGTTATCAATCGACCACAACAATGTAGAACGATTTCTGTTTCATTCAAGGAACCCCTTTTTCCATTCTATCTTTAGAAGCCTTCGTGCATCAGCTTACAATGCTTCATACTCTTGCCAACCTCATAGGTTAGTTTTAATGTTTGATGAGATCTTGAGTACCTTATTGTAATTGTGTTTTGATATATTTGATCATCACTTACAGTACGGATCCACCTGTGTTTCTCGTTAAGTAGTTGAAATCGACGCACGTACATTGGTTTTTCCTCAAGCATGCAAGGTCTACTTGAACTACTTGTCAGAAATACAAGAAAACGAATAAGACTTACTAAGATAGAATTTAAATCCAAAATCTCATATCACTGCAACGCCAATCTTCAAAACTCAAAATTAAACAACGACTGCACAACACTGCAAATGATGAGCTTCACGAAAATCCTACAATGTGTGTGCAGGGTTCATGAGACAATCTTTCTCAAATCACTCATTTTAGCAATCAACACAACTGAGATTATAAAGGAAATGCAGGCTGAACTACTAACAATCGGAAGGGGTGCATTGGGTAAACTAATGAACGGATGGGAGAATCATGCGCTTATACTTCGCTTATGAGCACGTTACTGAACATCTCACAAAAACACCTATAGACCCAATCGTACACATAGAAAGCAGTGCTATAAACCATCGATGTTATCATTCCATTTAATCATAACCTAGGCAAATGCTGATGCTGCCGTCTATCCACAATCATCACGGTAACTCTGCCTGCAAATGCTTTCAGGGTATTACGTATAATTGAAAATTTGACAAAGCGGGACGGTAAAGGTTATTGCGTTAATCTGCTTCCTTTGCATCTATGGACATGAAGCGGTTTAAAAAAATTATCTGAACAAGACAAACAACCGGATTGTACCCGGATGACTACTGATGGATAATTCGCTTGAAGGTAATGGTATTGTGCAGGTAAAAGACCCCCCATCCTTACAAGAGAGTAACAAATCCAACGAGCATAAATTGCAACGCCTATTTTAAATCTCAGCAACGATAAAACCAACAGAGTGCTGAGAGGGGCGGGAGAATGATACCATGCATAAGAGGTAAAGTGCTATTCGGTGATGGAAGTAACCACATCGAACAGTAACGGAATTTACGAAAAGTATTCAGAGGATTGTACCTGTTGCAAACACATTTATAAACGATTGACTGCCATCAATTCCTTGTCCAGCAAATAATCAGACAAACTTGGTCAATTTTTCCTCTCTACACTCATATCCACTAGTAGCCGCGAACAGATCTCCCCTTGGTAACTTTCTGCCACCACCGCTACAGCATATCCCCTCTTTCCTAAGATCTCCTTCAAGCTTCTTGCTATCACCGATAAAAAAGGAACAACGGCTTTCTCCCCCTTTTTGCAGCAGCAACTGAAGAACAAGCCAAAAACAAAAAAAACCAATGGACCCCTCCCTTTAGTCGGCGGCCTCTGTAGAAGATAAATGCTCTCCAGAGAACGGGCCCCCTACTCCTCTGCCCTCTTATGGTGTGTGCCTATACAGAACCCACCGAAAAAACACCCGCCTGCTGTTCACTTCGAGGACTGCCCAGACCAAGCGAGAGAGAACACCTAGAAGGTCTCCGAACAGCCAGCCCAGCCACTCAGAACATGAAAAAAACTCTCTCGTTCCTGCACAGAAAGCGAAGGAGCCCCCCTGGATGCTCAATTTCTCCCCTTTTTGTATATCTTGTGGCAGGAGGTAAAGGCTGGCACCAGCACTTTCCCCCAGTCGCCTTCGAAAGTTATATGGCAAAAACAAACAAAAGAAAAAACTACTTCTGTACCAAGCAACAAAAAGCGGCCCAATCTGACATTATGTAGGCAGCAACCACTAGGAAAGAATATCCTGCAACAGTCTGAGTGGCGATGTTGAAGCCTAGCCCTTGATATATCTCTGTCGTGTAGTTTGCACAAGTGATATAATTGAAGAGAAATCCCCGGGGAATTCGGTATCCGCCTTGACCTTTAGGATCTCTGAGATTTTTCAGTATAATATGACAATAGAAATTGGCAAGTTGACAAATGATACCTAGGCCAAATCCAATGTACATTTGTGTTTCCCCTATAGGTGTATAGTAAGGGTGATTGACAAAATACGCTATAAAGATAGCAAATGACCAATAGTAACAGCAGTTCCAGAAGACAAAACTCAAAGGAGAAGTTGCATGACTGAATTTGTGCACAAAGAAGGTTTCCATGATACGCTTGAAATAGTAGAAGCACTAGTAAATGGTGGCATAGGTTTGCACTGATATATGACCCGTTTCTTTGGGAGTCCAACAAACTTGTAGAGAGGTAAGAAGTAGAACATCTGATAGATAAAGAGAGGACCCACATACTCAAAAAAGAAGAGGGTTGAATACTTGACTTGAGGGCCAAGGTCTTTTAGGATAACAATATGATCAGACCCTTCAGGAAACACATCACAAAGTCTCTTGTCACCATTAAGGACTGTTGGTCGAGTCTGACCGGATACCAGGGGAAGGAAAAGCCGTTGCCTTTCAGGATAAAGGTTGCCAGTTCGCTTTTGGATTGAAGCCTTAAGATCCTTCACCGTTGCATTCTCAGAGAGTTGAATGCCTCCCTTCACCAGTTCCTTTCCGCAACATGAAGTCACAGTCACCAGCATGGTGGCAGCGGACATCTCAAGACTTAGGCCCAATTTATTTATGTGTGCTAGTAAGAATTTTCACATATTTAAGGTATGATTTTTTCCAATTAAGCTCCTAGGGGCTATTCAAATTGCACTGTCTAATAACTCTTCCACCCTTAAAGAAGTTTGCAGACCCGAATCCAGTAAAACAGCCAAAACATTAATCATTGAGAACACACTTGATGGAAGGAAGCTGTCACCCAGCAAGGAATATAATTCCAACACACATAGATTATCCAACTCTTTGGGGGAAAAGAGTGAAGAGATGGTTGAAACACCTCCAATCCCCAATTTGCTCATTCCTCCACCATTCTTCAATGCAGTCACCACTCCATCACATCTCCAATATATTCTGCAATCTGAACATGCTTTCTGACCAAGAAGTCATTGGGTAGCCTCAAATACTTCCCATCAATCATCTAATCACTCTTCAAGTACCTGAAATCAAAAATATTTTCCTGCCAAATAGATCCACATTAGTGCATAAAAATAAAGGTCTCATCTATAAGTACATATACAGTATCCGTGCCTTTGAGAATGTTGATTCAGAGTGAGCTGATCTGTCGCAAGCCACCATATACCAATCACACAAGCAAATAACGTTCCCTTCCAGGCGATCATCGCCCTCTCCTCTCTCTCTCTCCCCCTCAGGAGTGGGGAATAATTTCATAGGTAAATTTTTATTTATAATCACACGTTGGCCTGCATTGACATTGGATGCGATTCATGGACCTGACCACCCGACCAAGTTGATTCCACCCATCTACCAATGCAACGCAGCGCACAACGCAAAAACACATAACGATAGACAAGTAACATATATCAGCTAGCCCATAACGAAGTTGAATGCGGCTCGTGGTCGTGACTACCTAGCCACGATGGCTCCACCTACCTACCAACCCGTTATGGCGCATAGCTAAGACACAAACATATACATCCCAAGCCTATGGCGAAACTAGCTACAGCTCGTGGTCCTAACCACCCGGCTAGGATAAGTCCACCCACCTACTAGCCCACCATAGCGCATTGGTACGACCACAACAACACAATGTTTTTTGTTTTGTTTTCTTTTCTTTTTTTTTCATATTAGTTAATTCGCCCGAGTCCTGAGAATTAGGGAGAGGAAGAAAGGGATTTTCCCCACTTTTCCCACACAGACATGCAAACATACACACTCCAGCCTTTGACAGATCAACCACCTCTTCACTCCATTCTCTCAATTACAGACACTACATATGTATTCATCGAGTTGACTTTTCACTTGGTAACTATAGCCGGCTATGCCTTGGTCCCTCATATGCTTATCCTTAGATTCTCTAGAATGTGGGTCTCCGAGATGTCTCATATAGCCTCACCTCGTACTTGCATCCCGACAACTTCCCTAGGGTGAGTCAGGCTCAACTTCAGGAGCTCCGTCATCACTTCCTATCGTTAACACATCTTCCCAAGCCCAAGTGATATCGTTTTCCTCGTTAGGCATTTCCCTCGAAGGATCAAAATAGTAATATCGATCCCCCGCCCATCCTACATGTCGGGTCAGGTATTCCTCAAAACACTCAATATAAAATATAACATCCAAACCCTGGTTTATGAAGCATACCAGCTAGTGCGCTTCCTCCACATCATATTCCGTCTCAAAGTCGTCGACCTCTATGTCCATGCGGGCGAATGTTTGGTCCGAGAAATATATCCTTAGCTCGTACAAATAGAGTTGAGTTATTTGATCTGCCATTTTGCTACTTAGCTCCTAACAATCTCTACGCAAGATGAAAAATAATTAGAAGTCCAAATTCTTGAGCGTGCAAGGGATAATATTTAGGACAACAAAAATCATAGCTAACATATGCGCATGTGTATATATATATATATATATATATATATATTTATTTATTTATATATATATATAAATATATATATATATATATATATATATATATATATATATATATATATATATATATATATATATATATATATATATAACTATACATCTATGTACAAGGAGTCTACTACGTTCTTCTGCTTGGATCTCGTCTGGCTTCTCCCGTCCTAATGCTACTTGAAATATGGTTTAACTCGAAGCGCGTTAACCTTCATCGGAGCACATTCTTCTCCTAAATCTTGAATTTGCATGGAGCCATTGGAGCTGAGTTCCACCACCTTAAACAGTCCTGCCCATCTTGTCTCTAACTTCCCCGGGAATTTATAATATTTGCTATCATAGACTAGCACCAAATCCCCTTCTTGAATCGCATAGGTCTTGAGATTCTTGTCATGCCTCTCCTTATGTCTTCTCTGAATAGCTTCTAGACTTTGCTATGCAATGAGTCTCTTTTCTTCTAGCTTGACTAGTTGTATGTACCTCTCCTTCAATGACTCTTCCTCTCCCAGCCTAGTCTCGATGGCCACTCTTAATGTCGGCACTTCTTTTTCGATAGGAAAGATGGCTTCCTCGCCATATACTAGGGAGAAAGGAGTGCTCTTAGTCGTCACTCGGTAGGATGTTGGATACACCCACAAAGCTTCCAAAAGTCTCTCATCCCAGTCTCGCCTATGCACAACTACTATCTTTGTCTGAATCTGTTCAAGAACCTTGTTGGTAACCTCCACTTGTCCATTCGCTCTCGGGTAATCGTTGACAAAGTGTGTTCCTCGATCACTTACTATCTCCAACGGACATCCGAATCGGGTGATAATTTGTTCATACAAAAATTTGGCTACATCAATAGCTCGGTCAGTTTTCAGAGCTTTGGCCTCTACCCACTTGGT
Source organism: Ceratopteris richardii (assembly GCA_020310875.1). Taxonomy (NCBI): domain Eukaryota; kingdom Viridiplantae; phylum Streptophyta; class Polypodiopsida; order Polypodiales; family Pteridaceae; genus Ceratopteris; species Ceratopteris richardii. The sequence goes on along the minus strand of MU260804.1, from coordinate 60,791 downwards.
AACATAGTCAATGCAGACCAGGATATACCTATTGGATCTACGTCTTGAGGGAGGATTAATGGGCCCCACAAAATCAATTCCCCATTTTTCAAAAGGCTTAAGAGCCAGCACCGGCGTAAGAGGAGCAGCATGTACTAATGTTGGTTTGCCAATTCTTTGGCATTTGTCGCATTTCTTACAGTATGTGTGAGAGTCTTTGAACAGCGTTGGCCACCAATACCCGGCCAATAAGATCTTTCTTGCTGTCAGATCACGAGAAAAATGCCCACCGCGGGGTTCATCATGTAATGCTCTCAACACTAGGGTTGCTTTTTCTTCCTCAAGACACCTCCAATAAATGCTTTCATGTACAAAATATCGATAGAGCTGCCCACCAATGATGCTATGGTGTTTTGCCAGTGCTAATAGTTTTTGCTTCTCTCTCTTGCGGTATTTAGTGGTGCACAAGAAATTCACCAAGTCAGCATACCAAGGTACTTTAGCATCAACCTGAAATAGATGCCCATCAGGAGCATCGTCGGGCACACCAGAGATTGGCTCCTCATTAATAATTTGAGATAAATGGTCGGCCAATATGTGCGCTTTGCCTGGTTTGGTTACCACTGTGAACTGAAATTCTTGTAGGAGTAGCATCCACCTCATCAATCGCCCTGATAGCTCGGGTTTATTAATGATATACTTTAGGGCTTCGTGATCCACATAAAACGTGAAATGTTTTCCCATCAAGTAATGCCGATACTTGTTCACCGCAAAGATCATCGAGAGGCATTCCTTCTCTGTAGTCGTGTAGTTCCTCTCAGTGCTATTCAAGTTGCGACTTGCGTAATAAATAGGGTGGTCCAACTTCTTTTCATCGGCTTGGCATAGCACTGCTCCAACCACAGTATGAGAAGTGTTGGTATGCACATGAAATTCTCTCGTCCAGTCAGGTGCTACTAAAATTGGCGCATTTATCAATTTATTTTTTATCAATTTGATAGCAACTTGACACTCTCTAGTCCATTGGTATTGTTGGTCTTTCCTCAAAAGATTCGTCAGTGGTGCTGTTATTGATGCAAAATTTAATATAAATCGCCAATAATAATTAGCATGCCCCAAGAATCCTCTGAGTTGCTGCAAGTTTTGAGGAGGTGGAACTTGTCCGATTTTTTCCGCTTTATCCTCGTCAACCGCGATCCCTTTTTTGGAAATAACATGTCCCAAAAAGCAATCCTCTTCGTACTCCAAATGTACACTTTTCAGGATTTAATGCGATGCCTTTTTCAATGCTTCTTCTTAAAATAGCTTCGATCCTCTCCATCATGTTTTCACCGTTACCTCTGATGGCAAAGTCATCGAGGAATATCTCCATCCAATCCTACAAATAGTCTTGATATGCAGCTATCATTGCCCTCTGGAATGTGGCCGGTGCATTGCATAATCCAAATGGCATCACACGATATGCATACGTACCCCATTCTATCCTGAAAGTAGTTTTTGATTGATCTTCTTCATGGATTTGGATCTGGTTGTACCCACTGAAACCATCCAAAAATGAGTACAATTTATGGCCAGCCACTCTGTCCAACATTTGATCAGTAAACGGCAAGGGGAAGTGATCCTTCTTTGTGTGCTTGTTCAACTTACGATAATCTATGAAAATACGGATTTTCTTATTTTTCTTCAGAACAACTACAATTGGTGATACCCATTCGCTGGATGCGATGGGATATATGAATCCTGCTTCCAATAATTTAGTCAATTCCAGCTTGATCAATTCCGAGTAGACTGGATTTGTCCGCCTGAGTCGTTGACATATTGGTCGAGTGCCTTCTTCCAAGTCTATATAATGTTGGCAGATTCGGGGATCAATTCCTCTCAGATCACTGTATGACCATGCAAAGGCCTTGCTGAAATTTTTGAGTGCCAATTTAATGCAATCTCGTACTCCATCTTCTAGCTCTGACCCCACGCTCAAGAACTTTTCTGGAAAAACTTCCCATTTTTCCACCTGAGCTTCTCGCGAATATTCCTTATTCCTTGATGACGTTGTAATTGGAAAGTGTTCCCCGATCACGCATGCATGGTTGGTGAGTAAATCATTGTTTTTTCTTTTTCAACCGCACCCAATTTCTTTAGGTCAGCTTTTGCAATGGCTTCCCGCACTTTAGTTTTACTTTCCGCTTCTTTGTCCGATTGTCGACTTCTCCTTAGAAGCTCTTCTTCTAGCATTCTAACCCTTTCTCTCAACTGTTGCACTTCCATTGTTGGAGGTAACTCCAGTTTCAACTCTTCTTTTGAAGTTCCCTTCTCCAGAGATTGAGTAGCTTTATTTTCCTTTGCATCTATACTCAACATGTAGCACTCAAATTCACTTGTATGTGTCAACCATCCCAGCAACTCCTGGTCTGAGTCATCCTTGTAACATAGTGGATCTTTGTACTCGCCCACTTTCGCATGTTGTAGGTTGGCCAATTGCAGATTAAATCCATCCTGTGAAAGGTCCTTAGAAGTCTCCGTGCGTAGGGCAAATCTTACCCGCGCCATTTCTTGTCTAACCTTTTCCTTTGCTTTCTGCTCCCTTTCCTCAGCTGTTGTCGATCTCTTGCCGGTCAAGTTTGGAGATACTTGAAGTTGTATTTGTTAACTTAGTTTCCCACGCGCACTAACTATCAGAACGCGTGGAAAACCTCCAATTTGGGTTTTTGGGAGTAGAAGGGGTCTGTAGAGACAGAGGCCCTTAGACTTAATTTTCCCAGGCTAATCGCTTACCCTTATTTGATACATGGGGGTTCCACTTCATACCGAAATGCTGCTACACTCATACAACTCAGGGTTCTCAGAACAATGTCGTAGTTATACAAACTCTACTTAACAGATTTCCGCACATTACTAATATAGCGACATCACTGCACACTCACTAGTAGATCAAAACCCATAAAGGATCTGCAAGACCACTAGCTCAAATCAGCAACCCGAGTGAGCTTACTGAACAGCTATAAGGTTAACACCTGCGTCAGTACCGATACTAACCATCAGATCGATACAAAGAATTCAACCTATCCACCAGTTACATAGTACGTCCCAGTTTAGCCATCAGACGAGTCATCGTGCTAACTCAAGTTTCGCACAGGCAGACAACACACAAGTGCATACAACACACTTCAGGAACACAAGAACTTAGACAATCACCACAGTAATTGTGCAGATAAGCCACCCGAAAAATGGTCTGGTGACTTCACTATCCGTCACATAGAAGCCACAGTACTAACAGTCAACACGAGGCAAAACCCTATACAATAACCAGAGTACTTAGAGATTTACAGCAAGCTACGGTAACTCACACCCGCAATAAGATTAACAGACCACAAGTACGGATACAGATCATCCAAACAGGTGCACAGATTACTCAGACCACTCAAGGGTTTGCAACAAGACTACAATAACGTTCCAGCAATCACCCAGACGAACAGTCTGGTGATTCCCAAGAAAATCGTCACGTAGCATCTCTTTACATTGTTTTATATAAGAAATTACAATTCTGCATGTAACAACCTTTCGCGCATGTTTTACAAAGATTTTTCGTTACAATTGTCCCAATCCGGCGGTCGACTAACACTCTGGCACGCACGGTGGACTCGAACCTACAAGTTCTTACCGAATTACTGTTCATCGACTATTCCTTCTAAGTACATGTTTCTTTCTAATCTAAATGTACGGGCTATTTTTCTCTTAAGAGTTTCTAATAGTTGTTTAAGGGTATCTGGCTCTAGTAATTGCGCATCTATTCTAATAGAGCTTAGGGCTATGGCTTCGGTTAGAAAAATTTCGGCCTGTGTTTGTAAAAAGGCCTCCTGTAGGTAGAAGTCATTTGCTAATGCTGCATCTCTGGATGTCTTCATTTCAGCCACTTGCTTCTGCATATCAATGACTTGATCCTTCTGGTTGCACAATTGATTATCTATTCTTTCGAATTGTTGGTTCTGGAACTGTATTGTTTGGGAGTATGCATCCTTTTCTCTTCGTAGATCTGTTATCAGCTTTTGTGTCTCTGCTTCTTGTGTTAGCTTTCGCCATAGAATGTTGTTTACATTGTCGAAGTCTATTTTAAGTCTTTGGATTTCTTTAGTGGTTCTCATCGCCAGCTCGTACTGTTCTTGGCCTTTTTGTATTACTTCATGCAGTTGGATTCTTGTTTCTTCTAGTAGATTCCCTAGCGCGATTCTGGCATCTTCTGTGTCTTTGAGTGTTTGATTTAGTTTTGTGATCTCTGCGTCGGCAACAATCAGTAATTCTTCCTTTGCATGTATTGCTGCTAGAGCCTCATCTCGTTGAATTGTGATTTCTTCCTGTTCTCGGAGTATGGCCTGTAATTGCTTTACCTGATCATTGAGTGCGTAGTTTTTGGCCTTTATTGCCTGTAACTCCTCCTAGAGGGGAATGATATCTGCTTCCATTACTTCCAACTTGTGTTGGAAATCTTCTCGTGCATTGTCTGTGATTTGCTTCATATGTTGTGGCAGTTATTGTGATAAGTTTATCAATAGTCGACCCATAGATTCTAACTCAGAGAATACTTGAATGGAGTGGGGTGGAAGAGGGGGGCGAGGTTGTGAAGAGGATGCGGTGAGGAGTTGTTGGGAGTTCGGTGGAGAGTAATTGAGGGAGGATGAAGAGGATTCAGCATTTTCAATAGGGCGACTGGGCTGGATGGGAATGAGGGTTGGTTCCGGTGGGGGAATGGGGTTGACTAGTGGTGGTTTGGGAATGGCAGAGTCAATGTTTGTTACCTTATCTATTGTCTGTTGTTCAGTTCCTGCATTGTTGGCATCTGTGGATTCAACTACCTTAAGTAGTCTGTCCAGTGCTTCCTTAGCAGATTGTTGTTCATCTACCTGTTGCTCTTCTTGATACTGTTGCTGTGATTCTTCTTCGGTCGAGATTGTTTTTGTTTCAGTTTGATCTTGTTGTTCTTGTTGGTCAGCTGATGATGACTGCACGGATAACTCATTCTGCATCGATGTGGCTGTATCATGGAATGTCTCATCTTCTTGCTTCTCGTCTTCTTTATCATCTTCTTTATCTTTTCCTACTAAGCCTTGTGCCTCACTTTCAGATGAGCTGATCCTGATTCTTTTTCTACGGAATAGTTGGTTGATTTCTTCTTCGTCTTCTTCATCATCGTCTTCGAGAGGTTGTACTGATTCTTCATGTCTTAGGATAGGTCCTCGGGGTGGTGGTTGTGCGGCAAGGATGGCCGGAAAGAGAAATGATAGAATATGCGGCAATCTAGACCTTGGAGTGGCTCCCTTATTCACCTGTTTGATTATAGCTACACATTCTTTGTGGATACATTGGAAGAAATATGTAGCAAAGTTTACTGGTTCTTGGGAAGCTAAATCTATGGCTGAGTAGACTGGGCGTGAGATGCCGTAAGTTCGCTTTTGTAAATTCAGGATTGCTACTAGGAACTACAGGGCTGATCTTTCTGGTTCTGGGTGGCATAAAATTGCGTACTCGTTCGATGAATATCTAGGGAATAATTGTATCATGGTTGAAATGGGAAGGTTTGGGCCATTTTGTCGGCCTTGCGCAGGGAGTCCTACGACTCACCGAATGACTGAAGGGTTATTACCGTCGTGTTGGGCAAGGAAGTGATTGGCCATCTCAGCTCTGTAGCAGGTGTGTTAGCGATGGCGGAGATGATGTTGGCGAAGAATGGGTGGGACTTCGCTGAATGCCAGGGCAGTTCAGCAAAGTTTGCCAACCCATGTACGCGCAGGTACTCTCCTACCTCGGTAGGGAGTCCATCACGGAAAGCGGTGTAGTTAGCCAAAGCTTCCATAGTGCACAAGAGGACAGTAGACACAAACACGCAGAGCACAATCACACAAGCACAATAGCGTTTTTTGGCGAATTGGAGAAGGTTAAGTAGAAGCTTTGCTGGGGAGAGCCATAAAGGAGGATTAATGATCGCGGGGTATTGATATTATAACTTCTTAAATTCAGTGTGCATGCATGAATAGCTAGACATGGTAGGGCGGCTTTTGTCATAAATAGAATTCAAAACACGGCTATTTACAGACTTATATTATTATTTTTGCAAAATAAAGAAAAGAAAGGAAAAGAAAATAAAAGAAAAGAAAAGGCCAATCGACGCGGCCCATCGCGAAACGTTTTAGTGGGGCTTAGAGGCTTGTTGATACGGCCTCAACTTTGATCCATTGATGACTTTCGGAAGAGGGTTTCCGGTCAACGTAGTCAACCGAAAAGTTGCTGGGCCTATTTTTTCTGAAATTCGGTAAGGGCCATACAATCGTAATTTGAATTTGCCAGCAGAGTGATTCGACTTTGCATTGTAAAAAAGTACAAGTTGCCCCACCGTAAAAACTGGAGTCTTCAGATGTCTATCATGTGTTCCAGCTTGTCGTAGTTGTACTTCCTACATAGTCATGAAACTGTGCCATCTATGCTCGTCTAACTTTTTGAGTGTGTCCAACCGAAATGACAGTGAGTCTTCTGGTAGCAGTTTGTGGTTGATGGCTACTCGTAAACTTGGCACAACTATCTCCATCGGTGCTATGGCTTCAATCCATAAGCTAATTTGAAAGGTGTTAATCATGTTGTTACCTTATAAGTTGTGCGGTATGCCCATATTACTGCAGGTAGCAGTTGATTCCATCTTTCCTGTGCTTCTAAAATGAGTTTTCGAAGCATATTTAACAAAGATTTGTTTGTACTTTCTGCCAGACCATTGGCACGAGGATAATATGGAGAACTAAATTTATGAGTGATCTGGAATGAATGTGTAAGTACCTTCATCAAGTTGTTAACAAAATGAGTGCCTTGGTCTGTAACAAGTTCTAGTGGTAAACCAAATCTAGGAAAAACATCTGTCAGTAGGCACTTTGCTACCGCAACAGTTGTAGCAGACCATAAAGCCCAGGCTTCTGCCCATCTTGTTGCATAATCCGTACATGTTAAGATATAACGAATATTGTTGAGGATTGCTGGTGGTGTAATAGGGCCAATGAAATCTAAACCCCACTTCTGGAAAGGTTCTAATGGCAGGACAGGTTGCAGGGGAAAAAGATGACGTGGTAACGGCTGCCCAGACCGCTGCCAATTATCACAATTCTTGATAAACTGTATTACATCCTTATACATAGTAGGCCACCAAAGTCCACTCTGCACAATTTTTTGGTTAGTTAGGTCTGCAGCAAAATGGCCACCTGAAGGAGTTGAGTGAGCCAAGGTTATAACTGAATTAACTTCGTGTGGAGGAACACAGCGAAGTAGAATTCCAGTATGATCGACATAGTATAACTCTCCAGCAATCAACCGAAATCTGCGACTGAACACTGCAATTTTCCTGCGTATTGTAGTAGAAGTCTGAGAAGGGAGGCATCCATCAGTAAGGAAGTCAAGATCTGATTATAATATGAAAATGGGATAGCTGGGTCTGCAGAATCTTCATTATTGGTTCTGACACATAAATCGCGGGTGTCGTGTCATCTACACCGACCGGAGCTTCACAGGAATCTAAGCGAGACAAAAAATCTGCTAAGGCATGAGAATTGCCTGGTCGATGAATTACTTCATAGTCAAATTCTTGTAAGAGCAGAACCCATCGTGCTAATCGACCTCCTAGATGTTGTTGCCAAACTAGATAAACAAGTGCAGCATGATCTGTATGAAAAGTAAATTTACAGCCCAACAGATAATGCCTGAACTTTTTGACAGAATATACTAGTCCTAGACACTCTCTTTCTGTGACAGAGTAATTTCTTTCAGCAGGAGCTAATCTTCGACTTACATAGTATACTGGTCTAAACCATTTATCCTTCTGTTGCATTAAAACGCTGCCAATGGCTATATCTGAAGCATCGACAAATACATGAAAGAGGTGATCCCAGTCGAGAGGCTATAAGATGGGAACTTGCGTTAATAAGCTTTTTAAACGATCAAATGCTATCTGGCATTTCTGGGTCCATTCAAATTGTCAAGGAGTCTTGGCGATTAGCTTGTTCAGTGGTATTGCCAAGTGAGCAAGCCACCGTAAGTGTCGTCCATGCCATCGTACTTGGCCCATGAAACGCATTACTTCCTTAGGTGTAGTGGGCACAGGTGCTTCTAACACAGCTGAAATTTTATCTAGATCCACCTGTATACCTTGTGCAGATACAATGTGGCCAAGTAGTTTTCCACAAGTGACCGCAAACACAGATTTGTTTGGGTTCAAACAAAGTCTGTATTCTCTACATTTTTCAAAGCAGCACCGTAAATGAAACAGGTGTGCTATCATCTTACCGAAAATTGAAAAATCATCAAGATATACTTGCATAAAATAGGTAAGGTGAGGAGAAAATATTTCCTGCATACACCTTTGGAATGTACTTGGGGCATTTCTTAACCCAAACCACATAACAATATAAGCGAAAACACCCCAGTTAGTAATGAAAGCAGTTTTCCGTATATCCTGTTCAGCCATTCTAACTTGATTATATCCACTGTACCCATCTAAGAATGAATACATTTCATGTCCTGTTACTCTATCGAGCATAGTGTCCAGAAACGGGAGCGGAAATGGGTTAGGCACTGTTGCTGCGTTCAGTTTCCGGTAGTCTACACATATTCGTAGCTGTTTATTCTTTTTGGGGATAATCACAATCGGTGAGATCCATTCAGCATGCTCTACTGGTACAACGAATCCGACTTTGAGTAGCCTATCAAGTTCTGCTTTTACCCGTGATGCATAGTTCAAGTTCATCTGGTAGCTTGGTTGTTTGACTGGCCTTGCTTCTGGCATCAGCATGACTCTGTGTTGGTAGATGCGTGGGTCCAAACCCTTCATATGTTTATAATCCCATGCAAATACATCAGAGAATTCTCGGAGTAGTTGAATTAAGTCCGCTTGAAATAATTCGGGTAAATTCTGCTTTATCTTTACAGGTCGTGGGTTTTTTTCATCACCTAAATTGTAAGTGGTCAGTTGATCTTCTCAAACATAGAATTGTCGAGGCTTCTCTGGATTCTCTGATGGCTTAAAAAGTTGTTGTAGATCAGCGTCTTTTATGGTAGCGTTATCTTCTTTCCGAGTCATCACTGTACAAACTGAAGGATTCCAGTTATCTACAACAGATTGTAGATCAACAGTTCCTAAAGAGATCAAATCAATATTGTTCTTTAAAAATTCTTCTTCTTCATCATCTGACAACCCGTTTAGCATATGAACTGGTTCTGCAAAATATGGTCTAGCGTGCAAATCACAAGGTTGTATAGCATCTAGTTTTACAACATATTTACGATGATTATCCTTGAACGTGAGTTCCTGTGCAGAACAATCTTGTATCACCTTAGCTTGCTTCAGCCAAGGGTGACCAAAAAGAAGATTGTAGTCCAGGGTGGACTCCGGAAATTCTAAGACGACAAAGGTCATCTTAAACGTGGTTCCCTGCAAAGTTATTGGTACAGTACGGACAAGTCTTACTGGATGGACTCTAGACTGGTCAGCCATTCTCACAAAAAATTGGACTGGTTCGATTTCGGTCCATCCTAATTTCTTACACAGTGCAGCAGTAGCAATATTGACACCCGATTCTCCATCAATTAATACTTGTGTGATTTTATGATTTTTATACCATACCGTAATCAGAGGAACTGAAAGATCGATTGTAGAATCAGGTTCCGGTTGCACTGTTGCTGTTGCTGAAATGCAGGACGGTACAAGACTGAATTGTTGCTGGACTTGCTCTCGGACTCCTGGTACTAGTGCCAGTAGTTGTCCCAGAGCAAGAGTAATGGATGCCTTAGATAAAAGTTCCTAGGCCTTCTGTGTCTGAACTGTATTTTCCACAGATTCTGAAGATGATCCGCTAGGCGAAGATGATGTTTTCACTGATGATGATTGTTGGAGACCTTTTAATCTCCAAAGGTTTGATCTATACTGACTTAAGAACACTTCTATGTCAGTTATAAACCAAACTTTACACAAAACTTGTTCTTCTTTACCAAACCTTTCATCAACACTTCTCTAAGTGAAGAAATAGTTACTTCAGAAAGTCTGCTTCAGAAATCAACTTCATTACCTGCACATAACTTCAAATTTCTTCAAGTAAATGATGCACAAGTATTCGCAATACCTTTGCGCAATCATACTAGTCATTAGTTCTCAAAACTAATCACCAAAAGTTTAATTTGATCATTAAGATCAAAAGTATGTCATAACTATCTCTCAGAAGTAGCGCCTTCGACATAGTCAACTTCTTAAGTTGATTTCTCCCAATCTGAAACCCGTTTTGCTAAATGCTTTTAGCCATAGCTTCCTTATCTCCTAACTTAGATTTTAAGTGCTCACTCATCAAAAACTTTATAGTATACACTCAGATCTAAGCAAAACACTGAGACGGACAAGTGCGCTACTCTCAGACTTCAGTTTCCATATTCTACATATGAATGTTCCTATTGATCATTCTCACAGTAGGAGAGGAATTAGATTCTGAAACTCTAGACATAGCTTCATTAGCTTCTCAATTAGATGTGTACAAAAGGAATTCTGATCCACATGATCAGACAAAGAGCACTCAGAGAAAAACCCGTCGCTATTTTTTGGGAAAAAACTCTCTACACATCTCTAAGGAGTTTGTCATCTACAAATGACTCTCTTACATATTTCTTATCATCATTAACTTATATATACATGATTTTTGACTGATCCCGTGTCTATGACATTACTCTTTATCATCCTAAGGACCTAGCTATACTCAGTTTACAAAGATTTCCACTTATATGTACATATGTGTACAAGACATCATTCTGAAATCTCCTTCAATTTCTCAAGTATCTTCCTTCACTTCATTCTGACCATAAGCCTTCTTCAAGATCTGTATAATCACCAATTTGTGATTGGCTTGTTCCAACAGCTCCCCCTCAATCACTAATTGTGATTATTCCATTCTTCTTCACTCCTGCCATCTCCTTGAATCTCTGTAGCTTAGGTCCATCCAAGCTCTTTGTCATCATATCTGCCACTTGTTCTTTTGTTGGAGTATACATCACTTCAATCTCTTTATCAAGCACCTTTTCCCTCAAGAAATGATACTGAATCTCTATATGCTTAGTCCTGGCATGAAAAACAGGGTTAGCTGCCAAATACAAAGAACTCATATTGTCTCCAAAAATAATTGGAGTACTATGATCAGTCTCAAAACTTTTCATCAAGGTCTTCAACCATATCACTTCTTTTGCAGCTTCTACCATTCCTTTATACTCAGCTTCTATGGATGATAAAGCAACTGTATGTTGCTTCTTTGAACACCAAGAAACTAATTTATCTCCAACATAACAGAGATACCCATGAGTAGACCTTCTATCATCTGAGTCACCTGCCCAATCTGCATCACTAAACACTTTGATTCTTGTGTCAGAAGTGAAACCATAATACAAACCTTCACCTAGGGTTCCTTTTATATATATCTGAGTACCCTTTGGGCTGCAATCCAATGAGTCTTCTTTGGACAATGCATAAATTCTGACAACACACCTACTGCATATGATAAATCTGGTCTTGTCAAGGTAGCATAGATTAAACTACCTACCAAACTCTGATATTTCTTCATATCATTGAATTCTTCACCTCCATACCTGCTTAATTTATGATTTACCTCCAATGGTGTAGTTGAAATCTTGCAATCTTCCATATTAAACTTGACTAGAAGATTCTTCAAATACCTCTCTTGTGAAACATATACTCCATGTTGAGTATACACAATCTGCATTCCTAGAAAATAAGATAAGTTTCCCAAATCACTTATCTTAAACTCCTTCTCTATTTGCCTTTTGAGTTCATTGATTCCTTGGGCATCTGTTCCTGTGACAATAATATCATCAACATAAATGCACATGTAAATGTATCCATTTTCACTTGCCTTCACTAGCAAGCTACTATCTGCCTTTGATGCTTGAAATCCACATTCATTCAAGAACTTGACCAATCTGTAATTCCAAGCTCTTGGGGCCTGCTTCAACCCATATAAAGCTCTCTTGAGCTTACACACATAATCTGATCCAATTGAATTCATAAAACCTTCTGGTTGCTCCATGTATACTTCATCTGCAATGTATCCATTTAGAAATGCATTTTTCACATCCAATTGTGATAATTTCCATCCCTTACAAGCAGCAATAGCAATCAATGTTCTAATTGTAGACATTTTAGCAACAGGACTAAAGGTTTCATCATAATCTACCCCATAAGTTTGGGCATAACCTTTGACCACAAGTCTAGCCTTGTATCTAGACACCTTACCATCTACAAACCTTTTTGTTTTATATACCCACTTACATCCAATGACTTTCTGATTCTTTGGTCTTGGTACTAATTCCCAAGTTTCATTTTCAAGTAGAGCATCATACTCTTCCTGCATTGCATTCTCCCAATTCTGTTTACCTTTGGCTTCTTCATAAGTGGTTGGATCTTCTTCTGTCTTTACAATGTAAGCATAATCTTTTGTTGTTAGGAAAGATGTATCATAACTATACCTTATAGGTTCTTTCCTTTCCCTTGAGGATCTTCTCATTTCTGCACTTCTCGAAGTTTCAGCCTCATTTGATTCTGAATCAAACCTTGGCCCTTCTTCTACATGATCCTGCAATCTACTTCTAGAGTCAACATCATCAATACTTTCTTCATACACTTTTACTTTTGCCTTTCCTTTTCTTTGTATCTCTTCAACACCTGCAAAATCATTTGTTGATCCTGTATACCATGTATTTTGCTCATCAAATGTCACATCTTTGGTAACAAGAAATTGCTTTGTGGATGGACTCCACAACCTGTAACCCATCTGTCTATCATCATATCCAATAAACACATACTTCTCTGCTTTTGGTTCTAGCTTATGTCTTAATTGTGAAGGAACATAAGCATATGCAACACATCCAAATACTTTACAATGATCAAGAGTAGGTTTCTTACCCCACCATGCTTCATAAGGGGTTCCTCCATCCAAAGCTTTGCAAGGTAACCTATTCACAAGATATGTTGCAGTGTTAATGGCTTCTGCCCATAAGTAATTTGGACAATTCTTTTCCTTCATCATGGCTCTTGCAAATTCTACAAGAGTCCTATTTCTCCTTTCTGCTACTCCATTCTGTTGAGGAGAGTACCTGCAAGTTACTTCTCTTTTTATACCTGCATTCCACAAATAATCATCAAACTCTTTAGAGAAATACTCTCCCCCTCCATCTGATCTTAACCTCTTGAGCTTTTGCCCTGTGATCCTTTCTGCATAAGCATGAAAATGTTTGAATGTCTTGAAAACTTCTGATTTATCCTTGATTACGTATAAAGTAATCCACCTGGTTGCATCATCAACAAACAACACATAATATCTGGATCCATTTATGCTATAGTCCCTTGAGGGACCCCATACATCTGTATGAACCAATTCAAGCATATTTGAATACTTGTACCCTGATTTGTTGTAAGAACCTTTATGTGCTTTACCTAATTGACAAGCTTCACACTTGTACACCATATGTTGTCCTTCAACATTCGGTAATCCAAGCACCACCTGATTCTTTGACATTACTTTTATAGCTCTCTCATTGAAATGACCTAGCCTTTTATGCCATAGGTCTAATTCAGAAACCTTTTGACTTCCATAAGTAAATAATGCATGTCCCACATTACCTTGGACTTTGAGGGTAAACAATCTTCCTTCCTTTTTCCCTGCAATTATGTTTCTATATCCCTGATTTGGGTCTTGCACATAAACACCTTCATTTGTGAATCTTACCTCATATCCTTTCTCCACAATTTGCCCTACACTTATCAAATTTTTAGGAATAGTAGGAACATAAAGTACCTTACTCAAAAGTGTACTTCCACTCTTTGTCTTCACTGATCCAATGCTCTCCACTTTATGTTTGGTATTGTCACCTGTTTGAACTGTATGTCCATTCACCTTTGCTTCCATATCAGTCATCAAGGATAGATTCCCACTCAGATGGTTACTACATCCTGAGTCAATATAAAACACTCTTTGATCTTCTCCCACTGATTCATGAGTTGCATTCAAGATAAGAGTCATGTCATCCTTCTGATCTGATGCATAATTATAATAATTATTGTTGTAGGACTGAGATTGGAAATTTCTTCCACCTCCTCTACCATATGATGTCCTACCACCTCTTCCTCTGAGATTGCCTCTTTGGTTTCTGCCTCCTCTACCTCTTTGATTATAATTCTGATTATTGCTTCCACCATTTTGATTGTTATACCAACAATCATTTGCCAAATGATTTGTTCTGCCACAAATCCAACAAGATTTAGCATTATCTTTGTTCTTACCTCCTCTTCCTTTACCTCTAAAATTCATCTTTCCTTTTGTGAAGTTAGCTTGACTTGAAGTCCCTTCATCATCAGTCGATTGCTTTCCTTTGCCATTCTTTTTCTTGTCCTTGGAGTACATAGTTTGGCTTGCACTTCTATCATTGTCTCCTTTAATGTCCTGCTCAAAAGTTAGCATGTGTCCTAGCAATTGATTAAGATCAGGAGTAAAGTGATCAAGTGATAACTCTATGGACAATATGAAAGGCTTCCACTTCTCATCTCCTCTCAGACCTGTAAGTATTTGTCTTACCAACTTTTCTTCTTCAATGTCTTCATCCACTGCTCCCAAGCTATCTGCAATATCCTTCATCCTTGCCACATAATCAGAAATTGATTGTGAGCTCTTCTTCTTGAAGGTTGTGAACTCAGCCCACAGTGAGGACTTCCTTGACTTGGTTGTATTTTGGAAATGCTCTTCCAAAGCATTCCAAACATCTGTTGCACTTTCCAAACCTCTAATGTGAGGCAAAAGATAATCATTTACAGCCATGTAAATGATACTCCTTGCTTGAGCATCCTTTCTCATCCAAGTCTTCAAAATTACAAGCTCCTCCCTAGTTGGAATACTAGGATATGAAAATTCAGACTTTTCTTCTTCTCCTGTAATGAATGCCATCAAGTCTTTGCTCATGAGGTGTGCCTCCATCCTCATGGACCATGCTGGATAGTTCTCCCTATCTAACTTATCAATCTGCAAGCTTTCTCCCATCCTTGACCTTCTGTATCTGCAATTACTATGGTTTATGAGGATAAAGTGTACCTTTGATATAAGCTTTGTCCTTCTTGATTCTTTTCGAACTCGTGCTTTGAACTTCTGCAGGTTATCTTCAATAATTTGTCCTTGTCCTCCTTTGATTTGGAAGAACTCCAATATCTGCACCAATCGAAACTTCAATTGTCTTTTCTTCTCTTGTATTTCACCTTCAGCTCTGATACCACTATTGGAGACCTTTTAATCTCCAAAGGTTTGATCTATACTGACTTAAGAACACTTCTATGTCAGTTATAAACCAAACTTTACACAAAACTTGTTCTTCTTTACCAAACCTTTCATCAACACTTCTCTGAGTGAAGAAATAGTTACTTCAGAAAGTCTACTTCAGAAATCAACTTCATTACCTGCACATAACTTCAAATTTCTTCAAGTAAATGATGCACAAGTATTCGCAATACCTTTGCGCAATCATACTAGTCATTAGTTCTCAAAACTAATCACCAAAAGTTTAATTTGATCATTAAGATCAAAAGTATGTCATAACTGTCTCTCAGAAGTAGCGCCTTCGACATAGTCAACTTCTTAAGTTGATTTCTCCCAATCTGAAACCCGTTTTGCTAAATGCTTTTAGCCATAGCTTCCTTATCTCCTAACTTAGATTTTAAGTGCTCACTCATCAAAAACTTTACAGTATACACTCAGATCTAAGCAAAACACTGAGACGGGAAAGTGCGCTACTCTCAGACTTCAGTTTCCATATTCTACATATGAATGTTCCTATTGATCATTCTCACAGTAGGAGAGGAATTTGATTCTGAAACTCTAGACATAGCTTCATTAGCTTCTCAATTAGATGTGTACAAAAGGAATTCTGATCCACATGATCAGACAGAGAGCACTCAGAGAAAAACCCGTCGCTATTTTTTGGGAAAAAACTCTCTACACATCTCTAAGGAGTTTGTCATCTACAAATGACTCTCTTACATATTTCTTATCATCATTAACTTATATATACATGATTTTTGACTGATCCCGTGTCTATGACATTACTCTTTATCATCCTAAGGACCTAGCTATACTCAGTTTACAAAGATTTCCACTTATATGTACATATGTGTACAAGACATCATTCTGAAATCTCCTTCAATTTCTCAAGTATCTTCCTTCACTTCATTCTGACCATAAGCCTTCTTCAAGATCTGTATAATCACCAATTTGGGATTGGCTTGTTCCAACAATGATGTGCCTGCTGTCGAATTAGCATCTTGTTTCTGTGGTGCTTCCGGGGCTATCAGAGTTTGGGTCACCGGAATAGGGTCTGGAAATACTGGAGGTTCCACAGCGGTCCATTGACTCGCTTTATCATAGATCCTTTGTTGTTCTCTGATGCCAGGTTCAGATATTTCTGCTGCTGGTTGTAGTTGCTTACCGGATCGGGTTTGAATTACTGCAGCCTGTGTTTCTACTGGTGTGATCTGTACCATATTTGTCATCGAATTTTGTCGTTCTTTCTTCCTCTGATCATACTCAGCGGCATCCTTACAAAATCTTCTAATGTGACCAAATTCACCACAGAAATGACAGTGCGCTGGTGGTAAATTGGGATTTTCCGGTGCCGGTCCTGTCTGCCATTGATTTGCGTTGTAGTTGTTATTTCTCTGTCCTCTGAAGTTCCGGTAGCCTTGTTGTTGGTTGTTTCTCATGTGTGGTGGCACATAGTGATTGGCTGGCTGTCCTGGTTCCTGTATAATAGCATTGACAGTTGTTGTTCCCTGTACTTTAGCGTTGTATGCGTAGTTTTCGGTGGTGTGGCCAGTGGTGTTGCAGATGGCACAGAATAGCTTATTAAGTGCACAAGTGGCACTAGTATGGCCTGAATTCTTGCATGTGGTGCAGTACATCTGCCTGGTTGGATCTTTTGCAACATTTTTGTTTGCCTTTAACCACTCCAGATCTTCTGTCAATCCTCCAACCTTGTTTTCCAATTGCAGAGCCATTGCAATTACTCCATCCAACATCATTGCTCCGACACATCGTATGATCATAATCTGTTTGAGTTGTGGAGTCAAGTCATTGATAAACAATTGAGTAATAACGTCATCCGGTAGGTTGGCATGTACTAGTGGCAATTGCCGCAAGTGCGTTCTGAATAGGGTGGCATATTCCTACACTGTTTGATTTATCTTGTGCCTGTCGTTTTGCAAATAATCAAAGATTTGAGCTGGGTTCTTTTCTAGCCTGAATCTCTGCAGAAAGGCATCCCTTACTGCTTCATAGGTGCCGAAATGATTTATATCATATTCTGTAAGCCATCTAGCGGCTTCATTGACCAAAGTGGACTAGAAAACAATAGCCTTATACGTCGGATCAGGTGGATGATTGAGCACTGCGTAACTTATCTCAAAAGTGCGTACATGCGCATCTGGGTCATCTCCTGGGAATCCACCGAATTTAGTGTATGTTACTCCTGTCGGCGGCGGCCTGGGTGGACATAACTGTTGCTGTTGTTGTTGTTGTTGTTGTCCGTTCATCGTGCTGATGGTTGTATGGTGACTATCTCCTGTATCCCGGGGCTGACTATCTGAATTTTCGGAATATGTCTCCTCGGCTTGTGCACTTTCGGGTTCGACAATGTTGCTCAGTATGTTACGAATCTTGGTTTCGAGCAAACTTCCTTCCTTCTTGATGTCCAACATAGGAAGGCTTACTCCTAATAGCGGTGACTGGGCTGAAGATTCACCAAGAAATGATAAATCATCACCGAAAAAATGTAAATTCTCAGTGACTTGTACTGAAATGTCACCGGAGGGTGTCGATTTTTTGCCAGTGCAGAATGCTTTCTTTCCCTTACTGCATTCTTTGGCAAATGCGTTTCTATTCGTCAACAAATTGGAATCTTTAATCAACGTGGTTAAACTCATTTCAGGATGCGTCTTGGTAGATTCTGGAGTTCCTATATCTTCGACAGACTGTGCCGAAATAGTACCGGAATCTATTAGAGATGCAGTGCGTTCTACCGGAATATGACCAGAATCACTAAAAAACGTCCTTTGCTGTCTTATCAACTGGGTTGGTCCTTCTTTCGCTTCTACCTCCTAGAGGCGTCCTCAGCAGGTTAGGTATCCACGGCTGTTTGTTCTTAGGATACGTTTCACCGGATTGAGTAACCGGCATATACTACACGTACTATTCTTCTTTACGGTTGTACAAAATATATGATCCTTGTTTGCAATCAATCAACGAACATCCTAAATATCACTTCCCTACAGGTAAATGGCAATCTTGATGCCACCTCCCCAGTAGGATCGCCAGTGTTAACTTGGTTTCCCACGCGCACTAACTATCAGAACGCGTGGAAAACCTCCAATTTGGGTTCTTGGGAGTGGAAGGGGTCTGTAGAGACAGAGGCCCTTAGACTTAATTTTCCCAGGCTAATCGCTTACCCTTATTTGATACATGGGGGTTCCACTTCATACCGAAATGCTGCTACACTCATACAACTCAGGGTTCTCAGAACAATGTCATAGTTATACAAACTCTACTCAACAGATTTCCGCACATTACTAATATAGTGACATCACTACACACTCACTAGTAGATCAAAACCCATAAAGGATCTGCAAGACCACTGGCTCAAATCAGCAACCCGAGTGAGCTTACTGAACAGCTATAAGGTTAACACATGCGTCAGTACCGATACTAACCATTAGATCGATACAAAGAATTCAACCTATCCACTAGTTACATAGTACGTCCCAGTTTAGCCATCAGACGAGTCGTCGTGCTAACTCAAGTTTCGCACAGGTAGACAACACACAAGTGCATACAACACACTTCAGGAACGCAAGAACTTAGACAATCACCATAGTAATTACGCAGATAAGCCACCCGAAAAATGTTCTGGTGACTTCACTATCCGTCACGTAGAAGCCACAGTACTAACAGTCAACACAAGGAAAAACCATATACAATAACCAGAGTACTCAGAGATTTACAGCAAGCTACGGTAACTCACACCCACAATAAGATTAACAGACCACAGGTACGGATACAGATCAGCCAAACAGGTGCACAGATTACTCAGACCACTCAAGGGTTTGCAACAAGACTACAGTAACATTCTAGCAATCACCCAGACGAACAATCTGGTGATTCCCAAGAAAATCTTCACGTAGCATCTCTTTACATTGCTTTATATAAGAAATTACAATTCTGCACGTAACAACCTTTCACGCGTGTTTTACAAAGATTTTCCGTTACAGTTGTCCCAATCTGGTGGTCGGCTAACATATTCGATCAGCCCTTGGTCCAATTGTGATAAATCCTGTGGGCCAATCGTGCACACATTCGACTTGCACCAGCCATGGCCGTCCAAGTAAGATCGAGAAGGTAGCCTCTAAGGTCCTTGGTATTACTATTAGATAATCAACTTTAAACTCTAGACCGCCCAGAACTGTGCTTACATTCTTCAAAAGACCCGCAGGCTTCACTTGTGTTTGATCTGCCATTCTCAAGGACATCGGAGTTTCTTCCATGTGGTTGAGGCCCAAAGCTTTCATCATGAACTCAGTCATAAGGTTGACTGCGGCTCCAGTATCTAACTGAGCACCAGGGACTGCATATCCTTTAATCTCGACCGTCACAGCTGAGCATTCGAATCAATTTGCATCGTAATAATTTGAATGATCCCTTGGACGTCTTTATCTTGTCTCTTTTTCTCTCGAACTTTCCTCGGCTTCTTAATATATTCGTTGTAGAATTGTTTCCTATGGGCAGGTGAACATTTCAGCAATGTGCCAATGTCCAGTGTGACTTCCGTGTCAGCGAGCAACTTTACGATGTCCACTTCCTCCAAACTCTGTCTTTCCTTCCTACACTTTGGAGCCCTTAATCTTTCGGGGAATGGTGCTATGCCTCGCACAAACTCCTTGGTCACTGGTGGAAGAATCTCGATCTCTTCCCCATCCTCAAACTCTTGCTGCTCAGCAAATCCTCCAACTTGGTTTTCTACCTCTCCATGCTCAGTTATCTTCTCTGATCTCGCTTCCTCGCTTTCGCCTTCTCGATGTTTCTTTGAATACTCTTGGGTCCTTGTGACTACTGCCACATTTGGCTCTTTATGTGGTTTCTTGGCCTCGTAAGCATCCACAAAGTGCATTGACGAGCTAGAACCTTCTTGAGGGTTCGGTGTCTTGAACACTACTCCGATCGTAGGAACGTGCTCTTGAGCTCTCGATGTGGAATGCATCTGAGTATCAACATAATTCGAGGACCCTACTGGTCCTTTTTCCTTGCCGGCGGCAACTCTTTGTTTTGGACAATCTTCATCAAAGTGGCCCTCTCCACTACAGTACCTACATAGTGGGGTATAATCAATTGGTTTCTTTTCGTTTGGGCATCTAGATTGAGTATGGCCAAAGCCATGGCATCTCCAACACTGGATTGGACCGTCTCTTCTTTGATCGTGTGCGGCTCCTCTTGGGTAGTCTCCTCCCTGGCCTTGAGCACCATATCCATAAGTTTATCTGTTTTCCCAACAAGATGTAGGTGGGACACTTTGAGCGGGCAATCCCGTGTAGGATCTTTCTCTTGTATCTCCCGATTTCATGGTCCTCTCTTCATAGGCTCTCTTGTTGTAACATCGGTCCTCTGTGTGATTTGTTCTTCCACAAAAAGTACAACACATTCTAGGTGGTGATCTATCTGTGAATACTCTCGAGACTGTAGGGCATTCTGAAGCCAAATGGCTGTAACCATGGCACTTTCCACACCATGTATTCGATCTAAACACTTGGTTGGGGTTTGTAGTTACCTCTGGTTTTACTGTGTATGTTTCCTGGGTCATTGTGGCAGCTTTTATAGCTTGTGTGACCAACTCCAATATTCGTTCTTCAGTTAGTGCAGGCTTTACCTCGCATGGCGTGCTAGTGGCAGCTACAAAAGCTGGGGTGGTCAATGCGGGACTTCCTTGGCCAGGATCTTTCATCGGTATGTTTCGTGGGCCTCCCATTGGCTCGTATAAGAGCTCCATCTTTCTTTGTTGACATAATTGTACTTCCTCCCAAAGCCTTGCTTGTTCCTTAGCATCCATTAAAGTTGCAGGTTTTGTCAGGCTGATATGCTGTTGTGTCGTAGGATCTCTCAATCCCGCGATGAATCTTCTCTTCAATGTCTCATCGTTTGAGGCATTCGCGCCCATTTTTCTTACCAATGTTTCCACTCTGAATGTATTTATCGATGCTCTCATTGACTCTCTATCGCAGATAATCAATCTGTTGTGCCAATCTATCTTGGAAGCCTTGTCGTCGAAACTTTGCCAAGAAGGCTTCCTTGAGCATCTGATAAGTTCCACGCTCTTGTGGTGTGAGATTCCCATACCAATTGGCTGCCTCATCACGGAGAATAGCCAGAAAAATTCTCAACCTTTGATCCTGGTCAACTACCTCATTGGCCTCACAAGTAACCTCAAACAGTTGGATAAAACTATCTGGATCTTCGTCCCAAGCACCTGAAAACTTGGTGAAGTCCCCCAAATGAACCGAAATCCATTGAGCCATTTTGAACAGAGGTGTGATGTCAATATCACTTCGATCCCAGAAATTTAGCGCACGTGGCCTCAGGATCCCTCCTTCAAACTTCCGCACTTGATTCGCGACTCTCCTACGGGAATACACGTTTTTGGCAGATTTCTTCGAGCCAGTCGAGGTTGACTCAACTTGCGATTCCCACCTCTTCCTTTCTCTTTCAAGGGCTCTTCTCTGAGCGCGTTCCTCTCTTTGAGTTTGTGTTGCTCTTGAGGATGAGCTCCCCTCACTCATGTACTAGATCTGGAGTCCGCAAGCTCGGCCAACATGTGGCACTAGGCGAACCTATGGCACTCTCTTATAGAGACGTGCCAAGCTATTCCTAGTAGACGCACCAAAATGTTTGCTCTCGAAACCCAAGGGAAAGTGTCTTACACACGCGTGTATTTTGCTTAGTTTCTTTGTATTCTGTCACCCTTCCTCACTCCGAGTCCACGATTGCCCCCGAATGTGTTCTCCCTTGGGATCTCAAATAGGATCGCCAAGATGTTTAATCCTGATGCCCAAGAGAAAGTATTTATATGCACTTATGGTTTACTAGGATCACCCCAAATTGATCAACTTGTATTGCTTGGGGCCACAATTGTACCTCTAATTCACTACCTGGTATACACTTGTATGCATGCAGTATCGCTCTCTCAAGCCCTCTTACTCTGATGCACCCATTTACACGCACATATATCCGACCATTCTCTCATGCACTCTCACTCTTCCCTTTATCTCCTGCACACTTCTTACCTTACCCACTCATACACGCATACCCACGCTCATGCACATATACCCAAACACACATGTCCACTTCGACTTCCCTCTTCCTACTTAGAGAAGTTTGTCATGCTGTTCACCTATCCAAATTATACAAATGATATCCTTCCATTCTTATTATCAGGTCAACTCTCGTACTCTATTCATGTACTGAGTGCAAAAGTCTTTCACTACTCTGTATCTCAATTCAGACCATACTTGAAGGTAACATAACTCCTTACAATTTTTTTAAATAACGCTCATCATTATCTGATTCAATTTTGTGCAAATGTTAGAGAGTAAAACTGTTGCAGAGCTAAAGAAAGCATAAAGCAGAGAAAAATACGGGCCCCAAAATTTTTCCGATTTGGACATCATATTTTTGTATCATAACCATTTTTGTAATATATTTTCCGTTGTAAATGCACTAGAGGAGTCCTCTAGATGCATCCCCACAGAAGATTAGAGATTTACCCATGTAAAATAGTAAGAAATTAGTCTTTTAGTGAATAAAGTGCCGGTCTCTTGTGTGAAAGGACCATTTTTAGGGCACTAGTATATAAGTCAATTTGTGACTCTTTGTAAAAAACTTTTTGCCATTGTGAGAATAGAGAGCACAGAAATTCGAATTTGTGTCTTCTTCACTCTGTATCTTCTTCTTTGTGAGCTTGTATGCATGTGTATTGCTTGAAAAGAGTGCTTGTGAGTGTTGTCTATCGATGAAAGTGTTTATTTGCTGTAGGTAATGTGTGTGCGAAGTGTAGGAAGTGCTGAAGTGTAGGAAGGTATTTCCCACGACTCAGTATTTCGCTCATAACTTGAAGTAGGAGTGTCAGAATTGAGTGAAACCACTTCCATTGGATGCGTCTTCTAGAGAACTTCGAATTGCATATGCTATTCGCTGTATTTGGAGTTTGGAGCTGGGAGAAAAGTCCAAAATACTGACAGCTGCTGCACCAAGTATCGTGACACCATGACCAACAGTTGAAGCTTGTTTGGATAAGTCTTTGTCTTGTTTACACTCTTTAAGTAGTTCATTTGCATTGATCATCACTTGTTTGCATGTCCTCATACACTCGGCTAGGTTTGTATACTCTTTGGATTGATAATTAAAAGCGTGTATCCCCACTATATGCACTTGAGAGGGGATTGAGGTATAGTCTCTTTCTCCGCAAGTCCCTAAGTTGGTGCTTAGGTCAACACACTTTTTGGCACCATTGCCGGGGAGTGACGAATCAAACCGAGGCATTCGTGTGATGGTAAGTAGCTTTTTGCATTGAAGGAAGAGAAGGAGCGGTGATTTTCTCTTCTTTGGTAAGTCATTTTCAACCGCACTTGCTACTTCTCATTCTTGGAGTGTGTGTAGTGTGTTGTTAGTCTAGGGAAGTGAGTAGAATGAGTAGATTAAGAGGAGCAAGGGAGTAGGCTAGGTAGCTAGAGTAGCTTTCAATTCTTGTTTTGCTGCTTTATTTCCAGTAGGTAAGAAAATCCCAAGTATAAAAACCAAAAAGAGTCATTTTGTAAGTCACTTGTGTCTTTGAGCAAGTATCGTGGAGAGCCATCGTCGAGTATCATGAGCAGTTGTTAGAGATCGTGGAAGAAGTGTGGAGCTTTCTGAGTGTCGCAGAGCTAGTGAGGAAAGGTTGAGAGCTGAGAAAGAGTACAAGGTAAGCTCACATATCAGTCTTTCAGCTCCTTTCCAAAGTTCAAACTGTTTAGGAGCCAAACGATCTGCGTCAGGTATCGTTTAAGAGCTGCAGAGGTTATAAAGTGTGATTTGAATGATACGAAGAGTGAGGAGAGGGTAGAAGACCTTGTGAAACATCTGTGTGTAATCAAAACTTGGAAAACCTTAGCAAAAATTTTGAAAAAGGGTCAAGTATCGTTTACTCCCGCGGTCGAGTATCGCGATACTTAGCAAGTATCGTGACCTCTTGTGGTTGAGTATCGCGATATTTCCCTCCGATCGTGTATCGTTTCATACGGATCGTGATACTTGGACAAAGACCATCGATCGTGTATCATTTCATACCGATCGTGATACTTGGACAGAGATCGTCGATCGTGTATCATTTCATACCGATCGCGATACTTGGACAGAGATCGTAGATCGTGTATCATTTCATACCGATCGCGATACTTGGACAGAGATCGTAGATCGCGTATCGTTTGACTCAGAGATCGCGTATCGTTTGACTCAAAGATCGTGTATCGTTTGGGTCAGAGATCGTGTATCGTGTATCGTGTATCTTTCAGAGTATCGTTTCGTTCAAGTATCGTGTATCGCTTTAGCCAAAGATCGTGTATCGTTTCGCTCAAGTATCGTGTACCGCTTCTTAGAGATCGTGATACTTACGAAAGATCACGTATCGTTTTGTTAAGGTATCGTCGATCGTTTCCACTTCAAAGATCGTGTATCGTTTTGTCCCACATCAAAGATAGTGTATCGTTTAGGGGAAGTATCGTGTATCGTTTTCTCCCAAGTATCAAGTATCGTTTTCCATCAAGTATCATGTATCGTTTGGGCCCAAAGATCGTGTATCGTTTTGGGCCAGAGATCGTGTATCGTGGAATTTGGGAGTCAAGTATCGTGATCTGGAAAAAATTCTTTTCCAATCATTTCCGAGCCAAAGTCTTCTAGAAATTCTGACCTTTAGTAAAGAATCCTAGAGGTTAGAGGATTGCAAGGGCTGATCAGAGTTTTTAAGTGGATGAACCTGAGATCCGAAAGAACCCTAGGAAGCCGAAGAAGTGTAATCTCTTCTGTAGGTAGTGTAGCCGAACCAAGTAGCCGTTCACATTACTCGGAGACCTCCAGTGAGTCAGAGGAAGAAATTCCCATGGCTTCAGAGGATATGCAGAACACAGTACCCATGATTGGCATGATGTCAATCATTGAAGGAGAGTACAGGACCTCCTTGGAGTATGTGAACACCAACCAAAATGAGATCCCTATTTATTTGGATGGTCTAAATAGATCAGTGGCCAGGTTAAAGAAAGCGTCAGAGGCTTACATAGTGCCTAGACCAGCAGTCAAGTATGTAGGAGGTTTTTACATGGACAAAAGAGATATCCAATATGTTGTCACTGAACACCCAGAAAACATTAATGAAATTGGTGAAGAAAATAATGCTTCAAACCTAAATGGAGGTGGGAATGAAGAGCAAGTAACTACACCTAGAGGGAGATCTACGTTAGCTAGGATATGGAGAGGAGACATGATTCCCCAAGATGACTCCCTAATGGATGTGTATTTGATCAATGGGAAGGAGCATCTTCTTAGAGCACATTCTTCGATATGGGAAGCTCCTCCTAATCCAGTTACCATCTATGAGTTACAGGATCCTGATTTCCCCACCATCATCACATATCTGGATAAGAATCAGAGAAGATATTGGCCCTTAACAGAATTAGAAAGAGCTGAGTTGAAATATCAGAATATTCCAGTGTTTCCCCCTAGGGACCAAGCCACTACTTCAAGAAACCCACTTGGAACATCACAGAATGATTCATATCAACAGTCAGGGAAAACACAATAAACACAACAAACCCAAATCCCAGTCAGACCACATGTGCAGTTTGCAATGCCAGCAAATAACCCCCATTACGGACCTCAACCAACTGTTGACCCAAGACATGGAATTCGTGCTCCAGTCAGACCACCGGTAGCCAGAGGACCAGGCATACCCATAGGAAGACCAATTTTCCCAGTAATGCCTAGACTGCGCGAAGCAAGAAGAAGATTAAGGCCAATCCAAGTTGCCAAATGCATGAGAAACCATTATGATGGCTCGAGTGAACCTTACAATCATATAGCTGAATTCAAACAAGTAATCAGAGCCGAACAGGTAGAAGACTTCTTGATTCAATGTGAGTCCTTTGGTCTCACATTGTCAGACACTGCTTTAGCATGGTTCCAGCCATTGGACCCTAATAAATTTCAAAACATGGAACAAGTCTACCAAGAAATGATTGAGGAATTCACTAAGTCAAGAATTAAAAACAATTCTTCATCATTGATCCATAGCTTTAAGCAAGCCCCTACCGAATCAGTGAGATTGGCTGCAAGAAGATTCAAGCAATACGTGGACAGATGCCCAGTAGAAGAGAGACCTACCCAAAATAAAATGGTGTCATTATTTTTGGAAGGATTGTTGAACGGATCTTTGAGATCTTTGGTATATGTAAAGAGAGTTCAGACTTTGCAAGAATGCATGAAGTAATGTATAGACCTAGAAGACAACGTAGCAGAAGATTTGAAAATACCTCAAGGTAGCTTGAAAAGTGAAGATTCGGCCAGTAGCACAACAATCCCTAAAAACAATGTAGAGGAAATAGCCGATTTGGTTGCAAAGAAGCTGAACGTTCAAGGACAGAGGAACTACCCCAGTAACCCTCTAAGAGTGCCTATGCTCAGAAAATGTATGCAGTGCGGAGGTGATCATCCTTCTCACTTGTGTACTAGGGGAGTAGTCCCACCACGTGCATATGCTTATAATAGACCCCCTGTCCCAGGACCTCTACAATATTGCACTATAGAACAAAAATACACAAATCACAACACAGAAAATTTCCCTTACAATAGACAATCAAGACCAGCACAGCCATACATGAGCCCTTATGGATACCCTCAGAGAGATCAAGGAGGCGAAGCCTTTAGATATCCCACTTATCAGCAGCAAACACCAGTGCCACAACCATATGTGTATCAAGGATACACCCAACCACAACCAGTACTAGGACAACAACCGCCCCATCCTCAGAACGTTGTCCCAGTCAAGATAGCTCAACCTGAAGAAAACCTAGAAAGAGCTATAGTCCCAGCCACACCATTGGCTAGTAATGAACCATATGACTCATCTTACGACCATGTCAAGGAGCATATCCCAATTATGAAAGCTCTATGATGGAATATGGACAATTGTACGAACCGTATGCCTATGGCATGGAAGTATCAGATAATTCATACGGATATGAGCAGGATTATGTGTCATTAATGTACACAGCTCCTAGAGCAACCATACCACCCCGACCCATGAACAGACTGCCTGTACCCAGAGGATCATGTTATAGATGTGGAGGTGATCACTACATCAGAGAATGCACATTGCCAAACCCACCACCACCACAACGAGTCTGGGAAGGCTACTGTAATGACTGTGGTAAGGAACACCTTTTCAGAGATTGCCCCAAAAACCCCAACAAGGTTACATCTAACGTGCAAATCAATGTGATTGAAGTAATTGAATCATCAGGGAGCGATAAGGAATATACTGTACTTTGAAGGCGATAACAAGAGCCAAAGTTAGAGAGACCCTAGAAAAACCTGAAAACACAATCAAAGTGGCCCAGAAATGAATACACCCACGCCACAGAGAGTGGAAGAATCGGAAGAGCCTGAAAAAAGTGTTGTAAGTAAAAGAACCCAAAGATGGAAGAACCGTAGAGATAGGATGAAAGAAAAGAAGTTACTGCAGAAAAAGGAAAATGAGAAGAGCAAACAAAACCCAAAAGAGGAACAGAAAAACGAAGAAGAAAATAAAAATGAAAAACATAAAAGAGAAGAGGTTGGATCAGTCTTAGCAGATCCCATGCCTGAAGAATTAGCTATGTGGATTCAGGCATACAAGGCACGAATAAGAGCCGGACCGACCATCGAACAACATGAAAGAGAATACCCTAGAGGTGACCTAGAGAAAGAGAGGTTGGAGATCTGCAAAAAATTAATAGAAGTTGCGCAACAGACCTTAGAGAAACCTGCAGTGCCATTGCCCAATAACCGAATTCCTGAAAGAGAATTCGAGGAATGCATCATCACCAATGACCACGAAAAACCTGAGGTAAGTAAGACAAAGAATGGCAATTATTGTGAGGAGAAAAGGGAAGGATCCATTGTTCCCGAAGTAGAAGGGGAATGGCCTAAAGATTTGTGGGCAAGAGTCCAAGAAGACAGATGGAAGAAAGTGGAAGGAATTGAACCACCCTTTGAAGAACTAGAAGCAGAAAACGAAATAGAGGATTCAATACCCGAATTAAATTCAGAAGAAATTTTGCCAATGGATCCTAATGACAAAGGAGATGAGGGAGTAAAGGAATTGCCCAATTACATAGGAGAGTATGAACATAATTCAGAATTATATTGCATCCCCTCAATAAGGAAAAAAGAACCGAACCCATCAGTCCAAACCACGGACATCATACAACACCTTAAAAAAGTAAAAATCCCTTGTACATTAACATTAGAAGAATTGTTGAAGGTTAAACCACATTTGAAGGAGAAATTAACTAATCAATTGGAGATCAAGAGGGAAGAGAAAGAGATATCGGATGAAGTAAACACTGTAAAGATTCCTGTGGATAAGGTAGGAGATTTTAGTGAGGGAGATGAAGGAAACACTTGCCTTCCAATTACCTTTAGGGGTTATAGAACCAAAGCCATCTTAGATTCAGGAGCTGGTGTAGGCATTGCTACTAGAGAAATCTGGGAGAAATGGGGAAAACCAGCTTTAAGACCAACGCATATGAAAATACAAATGGTTGACGGACACATAGAAAGACCCTTGGGATTATTGGAACGGGTAGTTTTCACCACCTGCGGAGTTGAATTTGAACACACCTTAGCAATTTGTCAATTTGAAAGGTCGAGCAATTATGAAATGATACTTGGAAGACCTTTCATGAGACAATTAAAGGTTGTGCAAGATTGGGGAAAAGATGTTGTATACCTACAACATGAGGGAACTACCACGAGAATAAATCTCCACACTTATACATATCAAGATGTTCCTCCCTTACAATGGAATCAAATTCACAAGGAGGAAGATGATCAATCAATTCGCAGCATAAGTTCTAGTGACCAATCTTGGATGAACGAGGACACTCATCTATGGATATGTCAAACTGCCAAAAAGGAAGAGGATAGGAGAAAGGGATGGCAGCAAGGGCAAGGAGTAGCCAGGTCTGTACAAGATCCAGCATACATGCCTCAAGTCTTTTTAGATGAAGAGTTTGAACCTCAGGGCTGGATGGAGATTTTAGCGACCCTCGATGTATGCGTGAACGAAGAAGTAATAACTATGAATGAATGCATTGACGAGGAAGGATACAATGTTAGTCTCTATGTAGTAGTCCTTCAGGAAGCTGAAGAGGCAGAAGTGATAGAGAAAGAATGGAAGGAGGACTATGAGAGCATTTAGATGGAGCCAGAACCAATGGAAGCAGAGGATGAACATCAAATAAGAGGTACCACAGCTAACGAAAACAATAAGGAACCTACACAGGAAGAAGAGCTGGAGTTAGATAAAGAGCCAGAGAATGAAGAAAACAAGCTACAAGATCAGTTTGAAGTACCCGCTCACTTCAAAAAATATGAAGTAGAGGAGAGAAAAATTGCTATTCAAATGCCTAAAAGAGAGGCACAGCCGGGAATAGCTTATGACAATAAAGAACAAACCAAGAAGATAGTAGTAACGTTAGAAGAAGGAGAAGAACGATGTACTTTCATAGGACAGGATGTCTCAATGGAGGAAGAACAAGAGTTAATACGCCTCATAAGGGAATATCGGGATGTCTTTGCCTGGACCTATAAGGACTTGAAAGGAGTAGATCCATCTATATGTGCCCATAGAATTCCCATGACATCCGAAGCTAAACCTTCTAAACAAAGACCATATACATACAATGATGTGTATTTAGCAAAGATAAAGGAAGAGATAGACAAGCTGTTAGATGCTGGATTCATATATGAGATTGAGCACACGGAATGGGTGTCACCTTTGGTGGTTGTACCGAAGAAGAATGGAAAGTTAATAGTGTGCATCAATTTGAAGAAAGTAAATGCTGCAACCATAAGAGATAGTTACCCATTACCAATTACGGATCATCTGTTGGAGAGAGTGGCAGGGAAGGAAGTCTATAGCTTTTTGGATGGCTTTTCAGGGTATAATCAGGTAGCTATTGCTCATGAGGACCAACATAAAACAACGTTCGCAACTGAATGGGGAGTATACGCTTTTAGAGTCATGCCTTTTGGACTAACAAATGCCCCAACCACCTTCCAAAGATTGATGTGCCATGTATTCAAAGAATTCTTGAGAAAAAGTATGGAGGTATATGTAGACCATCTATGTACTTATTCAGCTATACGATCAGAGCACATCCCTGAACTAGAAAAGATCTTTGCCAAGTGTCGACAATATTGAGTATGCCTCAACCCAGAAAAATGTGTCTTCATGGTTAGACAAGGAAAAATTTTAGGACATATCGTCTCTAAAAACGGAATTTCAACTGATGAAGATAAAATCAAAGTAATTCTGGATTTACCAAGACCAAAGACTGCTAAAGAAGTTCAAGCATTTATGGGACACTATGGATACTATCGAAGATTTATACATATGTATGCCATAATTGCTAGACCTCTTTATGCATTATTGACTCAATTTAATTGGACCGAGGAATGTGAGAAAGCCTTCAACGAGTTAAAGAATCGATTAAGTTCAGCACCAATCCTTCGAGTACCTAACTGGAATAAGCCATTTCACATTCATGTGGATGCTTCCAAGTTTGCCATTGGTTGCATCTTAGCTCAACCTGCAGAAACAGGAAAACTAGATCACCCTATAGCCTATGCCAGTAGACAACTCAATCTAGCAGAACGCAATTATACCACCACTGAGAGAGAAGGCCTAGGGATGGTGTACGCAGTCAAAAAGTTCAGACATTACCTGTTGGCAAACAAATTCAAATTCTTCATTGATCATCAAGCCCTACTGTACTTAGTCAATAAACCTTGCAATACAGGAAGACTAGTACGATGGTTTTTATTGCTAATGGAATTTGATTTTGAGGTTGTAGTCAAGAAAGGAAATACCCACATAAGAGCATATCACTTATCAAGAATGACCCATGGAGAACCACCTATAGGAGTACCCGATGATCTGCCAGATACATACCTTTTTAACCTGGAAGTATGTCCCCAATGGGCAGAAAAGTTGATCCCTATACTTACACATGGACCTAAAGATGGGATCACACCAAACCGAACCCAAGACCTTTGGAAGACTAAAAACCTTCATATCATTGCGGGAAGTTTGTATCACCAAGATTCAAGTGGATTGTTAATGAGATGCATAGAAGAAGAGGAACAAGAGATGTGGCTTCAGAAAGCACATGTGAATCAATGGAAAACTCATTTGAATGCAAATGGAACATGGCAAACCCTGAGGAGGTTAGGCATATATTGGCCGACCATGCAGAGAGACGCACATAACTATGTATCAGTTTGCCAAATTTGTCAAGAACACAATCCAGAAGAGAACTCAACTTTATCCTATTCCACAGTAGCACCAAGATGGAGTATGCCTCTGGTAAAGTTCTTAAAGACTCAAGAATACCCAGAAGGAGCCACTTCAGCGAGGAAACGTGCACTTGTAGAACAAAGTAAGGATTTTGCCATTATAGGAAAACAACTTTTCAAGTGAGGGAGAGATAATCAATTACGAATGTGTATTCATGAAGACGAATATCTTTCTGTCTTAGAGATGGCACGTACAGGAGCTGCGGGAGGGCACTTCTCTGCAAATAAAACTGCAAAGATGATCCTCTTTGCGGGAATGTGGTGGCCAACTCTACATCAAGATGTGGTAACATATGTGCAACGATGTGATACTTATCAACGGACAAAATATCCAATTAGAAGAGATGAGATGCCACTGAGACCCATGATGAGTGCCAGAGCTTTCACCAAATGGGGAATAGAATTCATAGGACCTATTAGCCCACCAGCGAAAGGATCTCATGCCGAATATATAATTGTAGCCACAGACTATCTGACCAAATGGGTAGAAGCTAAAGCAACCAAGAAAAATGACGCGAGAACCACGGCCAAGTTTCTCTTTGAGAACGTTTTCACTAGATTTGGATTACCAATAGAAATTGTGAGTGATAGAGCTACGCACTTTGTGAATGAAGTTATAGAAGCTCTACTGAATGAATTCTTGGTAATTCATAAGAAATCAGCTCCTTATCACCCACAAGCCAATGGACAAGCCGAGAGTTCGAATAAAATCTTGGGTACTGTTCTCACAAAATTGTTAACAATGGTAGATCGGATTGGGATAAGCAATTACATCATGCTTTATGGGCATTTCGAGTAGCCTACAAAACCGCCATAGGCACTACTCCTTTTAACTTAGTATATGGACAAAATGCTATTTTGCCAATTGAT
This sequence comes from Ceratopteris richardii, assembly GCA_020310875.1. NCBI lineage: Eukaryota > Viridiplantae > Streptophyta > Polypodiopsida > Polypodiales > Pteridaceae > Ceratopteris > Ceratopteris richardii. The sequence continues at coordinate 28,149 of MU260804.1, read as the reverse complement.
TTCTTAATTCCCACTCTCAGAGTAGCAACTACCTACAAGTGGACAGGACATGAACTATCAGCTCAATTGGATCAAATAGAACAGCTTCACGAAACTAGGTTACAAGCAGTAGCAGGCATTTATGCTGCTAAACGACGACAGAAAGCATACTTTGATGCTCACATTAAGGACAAAAATATAAAGGAAGGAGATTTAGTTTTGGTATATACCTTGAAACAACATGCTAAGAAGTTGCAGAAGAGAGGATATGGCCCATTAATCATCAATCGTATATCGACAAGTGGAGCCATAAGCTTAGCAACCATAGACGGGGATGTATTACCAAACTACATCAGTGGATGTCGAGTAAAAAAATATCTAGAACCATTGACCGAAGAAACAATGTCTCGATTAATCAAGGGCAAGAATAGACACATTGAGGAGGAAAGGATACGAGAAGAAGCGAGACAGGAAGCCCTAGAATGAATTAAGAAACGGAAAGAGTGGATGAGAGAGAGAGATGAGAGATATCGATTAGGAGAAGAACTCATCCCAATGGCTAATTTTAGAGCCACTAAAAACCTAGGTTCAAAGAGAACGCAACCATATTTAAATTTGGGAGCAGGTAAAACGGAGTACCACTTGGTGGATGCTCTCATTGACACAGGAGCTGCCATAAGCTGTATCAAACTTTCTTTGACCCAGAAGCTCAAAGAGGAAGTACGCCCATCGATGGCACAGTTGATAGGAATAGGAGGAACGATTACTCAATGTATAGGTGAGATCACCTTACCTTTGCATCTTGGCAACAACACTATGGAACAAAAGCTATTAGTGTGTCAGGATCAGGATTTACTTGAAGAGGTAGTGTTAGGTCAAGACTGGATTTACCAATACGAGGTAACCATTCAATTGGCCTTAGGATACATCTCAGCCAAGATAGGACATCGGGAAGTATTCAGTCTACTAGACGAACGACCAATCAAAGCCGCTAGTATAGAGCCAAATGTTCATTCCAATGAACAAAGTCATGAGTGTATGTTCACTAACACTATAGAAACCTCTTCGTCAAGTACTATATGTGCGGACACATTGAGTTCTACTTGCACACCATCTTCTAGTCTGGCAAGTCACGAGAGTGTCAATCATTCCGAAGCCAATCTCAGTGAAGCATCATGCACAAGAGAGGCCAATGCTCTGAGTAATGCAAAATCTGTACCTATTAAAATATACCCTATTCCGTACACTCAACAAGCTTGGATAAGGAAAGATCAAGTGAAGGAATATCTTCGACGACAGAAGCATTATCGACATCGGAGCAACCAAGCAAGTAACAAAGCAGATAATTTTGAGCAGCAAAGTCAACAACAAAGTGCTACAATATGGATTCCAAAGAAAGTAGTAGCCGCTCAACCAAACCGATCGCAAATTTGGATTCCTAAATCATGTGCTCCAAAGAAGCTAAACCGAAACAAGGAACCTCAGCATAAGAAGAACCAACAGGGTCTACACACAAAACAGCCACAGAAGAATAGCTACAGTGTTGAAAAAGAAGGAGCAAGCTTAGTGGATAATTTTGGTAATTTGGATATTCCAAATGAGCATAAATACTTGGATAAAGGTAAAGCCACGACTCCTTATCCATTAGGAGTGAAAGGAAACATCAAAGGGCACTCAAGGGAGTTTGAAGATCAAGAAGAATCCATTGAAGAGTCAAGAGACAAGGAAGGGGTATGTGAAAGGTCACACACACATTCATACAAGCATGAAGGCGCATTTTCGGGATACCAAGACTGAGGAGAAGCATCTACCAAGTGCCCAAGGACCAGAGGAGCATGCCCAAGAAGTTTCAGCCCCAGATCATCTCTGTAAGTGAGGTTTTGGATCAGTTTCTCACACTAGACCCTCTCTCTCTACTATAGTCTGTCAGACATACCCAACTTGTAACAGGTGTTGCTCTCTGTGTATAAATCCAAATTCAGCGATTCTTGTCTTGAATGAAAGCCTATCTTTCCTACTTTCTCTAATTAAAGTTTCATAGTGATTGCGTACTGCTGCGCCGAGATATTCGTATTTTACTGTAACTGAAAAATTTGCACAGGTGGACAGACAGGTAGTCTGTTTTGTAACAGTGCGTTGCCTGACTTATACTCATCCAAATTGAGTGTTTCTTGGCTTGTTGGAAAGCTAACAGAGTCTACTAGGTGTGGACAAAATCTTGGAGTCATTGGATTTCAGGTGGTGGGTCAAATTGCTTGATCCAGGTCAGGTATATTTTTAGGTGTAGGCTAGAAGACCTATTTTGGGTTCATTGTGCTTTTGTTGTGCATATAGAGGATTTGTTCCTCACAGTTGGTATCAGAGCTTTGAAGCTTGGATTAGCAGCAGCACACTACAAGGAAGTACACTTGAAGAAGAAGGTGCTTCATCAAAGAGGAGAGAAGTGCAACACAAGGGATTGCTTGACAAGGTAACCTCTTTATCATAATCTCATTTCAATGGCAGATTTGGGGCAAAAAGTGGAGTTGTTGGACAAGGACAACTACCAACCTTGGAGGTTCAGAGTTACAAATTACCTCATGGGCAAAGGGCTATGGTCCATAGTGAATGGAGAAGAAGAAAGGCCTGATGTAGACCTTGAAGATGCAACCACTACCAATGCACAAAGGAAGGAGCTCAAAGAGTGGGAAGAAAGGAATAGAAGAGCAATGTTTCTCATATCTCAGGTAATTTCTAATGCTATGGTTGGTCATATACAAAATTTTGATAATGCCAAGGATGTATGGGATGCTTTGGAAAAGGTTTATGCAACCTCTACAAGAGCTAGGAAAATGCAACTAAAAAATGAGCTCAATACCATGAAGAAAGGTAATAGCCAAAGTGTGGTTGAGTACACACTCAAAATCAAGGATCTAAGGGATCAATTAGCATCAGTGGGATGCAAGGTTGATGATGAAGATTTGGTTCAGGTCACTCTCAATGGATTGAGAGGAGAAGACAAGTGGAAGCCTCTCATTACCACTATCCTCTATCGAGATCCACTTCCATGCTTAGAAGACCTCATTCCTCACTTGGTGGCTGAGGAGGCATCATTTGGAGATTCATCCAAAAGCAAGGACACTCATGGTCAGGTCCTATACTCTTCAAGAGGCAAAGGGGGAGGTGGAAGAAGAGGAAGAGGAAGAGGCTACAACAATCAAGGCAACCATCAAATCAAAGAAGAAGGAGAAAGCTCAAGTGACTCTACATTCCAAGCAAAGGCAAGAGGTAGAGGCAAAGGAAGAGGAGGCTACAACCCCCACAAAGGTATGATTTGCTATAATTGTGGTAAACCAAATCATATAGCTTCAGATTGTAGATATAAAGATGGTAATTACACTCAAAGAAAGCAAGGGAACTATGCAAATGCTTCAAACAAGGAAACAGGTAATGATCAATTGCTTGCTATGAGACATGGTTATTCAAAGGATGCTAAATATGATACCAAATGGTACATAGACTCAGGGTGCAGCAATCATATGTCTTGTGAGGGTGATATATTCACCAATTTGCAGGTTCCAAAGTCCAAAGGATGTGTGGAGACAGGTGACAACACCGAACATGTCATAGAGCACATTGGAGATGTAAGAATTGGATGTGACAAATCAGCCAAGGTGCTTGAGAAGGTATTGCATGTTCCATCTATTACTAAGAACCTTATTTCAGTAGGGCAAATGGTAGAGAAGGGTTCGCAGGTCACCTTCAATGACAAAGGATGCTTTATAAGGAATCCTAAAGATGGAAACAAGCTTGTTGCTCAAGGAAGAAAAGAAGGAAGAATGTTCACCTTGGATGTGTCTCCTAATGCGAGCAAGGTATGCTTTGTTATGATTGGTAATCAAAGGATTGCTGAACTTGACCTTTGGCACAAGAGAATAGGCCATGTCAACATTCCTAAGCTAAGGAATATGAGCAAGGAAGAGCTTGTAAGAGGGCTGCCCATGTTTGAGAACAAAGAGCTTCATGAATTTTGTGATGCATGTCAACTAGGGAAGCAAGCAAGACAACCATTCCAAAGGAGCACACATAGGGCTGCAAATCTCTTGGACCTCATCCATACTGATGTATGGGGACCTTCCAAAGAGTCATCCTTGGGAGGATCAAGGTATTTTGTTACATTTATTGATGATTATTCTAGAAAAGTTTGGATATACATCATTAAAGAAAAATCAGATGTGTTCTCTATGTTCAAGAGGTTCAAACAAGAGGTTGAGAAGGAGACAGGTAAATATATCAAAGCCCTAAGGTCTGATGGAGGGGGAGAATACTTCTCCAAAGAATTCAGCTCTTATTTGTATGAGAATGGTATTAAAAGGCAATTTACATGCAGGTATACCCCCCAACAAAATGGGGTGGCTGAAAGGAAAAATAGGCACATTGTTGAAATTGCAAGGTGTATGATTAATGAAGCACACATGCCATTATTTTATTGGGCTGAGGCTGTTTATACTTCAGTTTATTTGATGAATAGGGTACCTACAAGTGGTGTGCATGAGTTGACTCCAAATGAGGCCTACTATGGTAAGAAACCAAGTGTGGAACATCTCAAGGTTTTTGGATGTACTTGCTATGTGCACATTCCACAAGAGGTAAGATCTAAACTTGATGCAAAATCTGAAAAATGTGTTTTCATTGGCTATTCTACTGAGCAAAAGGGGTACAAATGCTATAACCCTTACACCAAGAAGTTGTATGTATCAAGAGATGTGGTATTTAATGAATTGAAACCTTGGTATGTAGACAAGGGAAAAGAAAAGGTAATAGATGATGACTTGGATGATGTATCAGTTTGTGGTAAAGGTGATATGCAGGTTGAATCAACTCAAATGAGTGGGCCTGAGGCTTCAACATCAAGATCAGCTACCCAAGGACACATGGGAGAAAGAAGAAGTCTATCAGAATCACCAACATCCAGGTATAAGTCTCTTAGTGACTCTCATGATGATCATAAAGGTGATAGTGAGTCACAGGATGAAGAAGACTATGAAGAAGTGGTTACACCACAAGTAAAGCTTTCAAGGTTAAGGAAGCAATTCCCTAAAGGGAATGAGAGGAGATCCTCAAGGCTCAAGAAGCCAATACAAAGGTTAAGTTATGACTCTTTCATTGCCAAGCACTATGCCTATATGATGCAGGTTATTGGAGATAATGATCCTCAAATGTATGAGGAGGCATCAACAAAGGAGGAATGGAAGAGATGAAAGCACTCAAGGACAATGAGACTTGGGAATTAGTGCCTAAAACACCAGGTATGAAAGTGGTTCAAAACAAATGGGTGTATAAGACTAAAAGGAATGCCGATGGTTCACTAGCTAGACACAAAGCTAGGTTGGTCGCAAAGGGGTTCACACAAACTTTTGGTGTGGATTATGAAGAGACATTCAGCCCCGTGGCTAACAAAACAACAATAAGGACCTTAATAGCTGTATGTGCAGGTAGAAGATGGCCTATATATCAGCTTGATATAAAAAATGCATTCTTGAATGGTGAGCTAAAAGAAGAGGTATACATGGCACAACCTATTGGATATGAAGATGTGGATCATCCTGATTTTGTTTGTAGGTTGAAGAAGGCCTTGTATGGTCTTAAGCAAGCACCAAGGGCCTGGAATCAAAGGCTTGTGGAATACCTTGAAAAGTGTGGGTACATTCAAAGCAAATCTGATCCCTCACTCTACATAAAGAAAGAAGGGAGTAAGGTGGTATTTATTTGCATATATGTGGATGATCTTATCATAACAGGTAGTGACCATGAAGGAATTAAAGACATCAAGAGGAGCCTTGGAAAGGAGTTCAAGGTATCTGATTTGGGTGAGTTAAAGTACTTTCTAGGTATTGAAGTTGTTTATGCAATGGATGGCATATACCTTTTGCAAAGGAAATACCTATTGGATGTACTTTACAAGTATGGTATGGCTGAATTTAAGGTACTCACTCAACCTATTGATGCAAATACAAAGGTAAGCATGTTGGATGGTAGGAAACTTCATGATTTGACATTATATAGAAGCTTGGTTGGCTCTTTAATATATGCAACAATGACTAGACCTGATCTTTCTTATGTGGTAGGCGTACTTGCCCAATTTATGCATGTTGCTACTCAAGAGCACTTAAATACAGCCAAAAGAGTGCTTCGGTATGCTAAGTATACAATCAATAATGGATTGTTTTATAGGTATGGAGAAGAGCTAACTCTTAGAGGATGGAGTGATGCTGATTGGGCTGGTTCTATTGATGATAGAAGATCCACTTCGGGGTATGTATTCATGCTTGGAACAAAGACTATCTCATGGATGTCAAAGAAGCAACCTACGGTGGCATTGTCTTCAACCGAGGCTGAGTATAGAGCATTAGCTCTAGCTACATGTGAAGCTATGTGGCTTAAAAAGCTTCTAATTGACTTGGATGTGCAGGTTGGAACAATCTCCCTTTATGGAGATAATATGTCATCTATTCACTTGGCTAATAACCCCATGTATCATGCTAGGAGTAAGCACATTGAAGTGCATTACCATTATGTAAGAGAAAAGGTTGCTACTAATGAAGTGGATGTTCATTTTGTGACAACAAAGGAGCAGGTTGCTGATCTATTCACCAAAGGATTGGATGCATCAAAGTTAAGCAAGTTCAAGAACATGATGAGCTTGATGGACATAGACACTTCCTACTTAAGCTTGAGGGGGAGTGTTGAAAAAGAAGGAGCAAGCTTAGTGGATAATTTTGGTAATTTGGATATTCCAAATGAGCATAAATACTTGGATAAAGGTAAAGCCACGACTCCTTATCCATTAGGAGTGAAAGGAAACATCAAGGGGCACTCAAGGGAGTTTGAAGATCAAGAAGAATCCATTGAAGAGTCAAGAGACAAGGAAGGGGTATGTGAAAGGTCACACACACATTCATACAAGCATGAAGGCGCATTTTCGGGATAGCAAGACTGAGGAGAAGCATCTACCAAGTGCCCAAGGACCAGAGGAGCATGCCCAAGAAGTTTCAGCCCCAGATCATCTCTGTAAGTGAGGTTTTGGATCAGTTTCTCACACTAGACCCTCTCTCTCTACTGTAGTCTGTCAGACATACCCAACTTGTAACAGGTGTTGCTCTCTGTGTATAAATCCAAATTCAGTGATTCTTGTCTTGAAGGAAGGCCTATCTCTCCTAATTTGTCTGTCTAAAGTTTTATAGTGATTGCGTACTGCTGCGCCGAGATATTTGTATTTTACTGTAACTGAAAAATTTGCACAGGTGGACAGACAGGTAGTCTGTTTTGTAACAGTGAGTTGCCTGACTTATACTCATCCAAATTGAGTGTTTGTTGGCTTGTTGGAAAGCTAACAGAGTCTACTAGGTGTGGACAAAATCTTGGAGTCATTGGATTTCAGGTGGTGGGTCAAATTGCTTGATCCAGGTCAGGTATATTTTCAGGTGTAGGCTGGAAGACCTATTTTGGGTTCATTGTGCTTTTGTTGTGCATATAGAGGATTTGTTCCTCACATACAGGAAAATAAAGGAGTCTGCAGATGCTACACAAACCAATCTGAGATTCAAAAGTCAGAGAGAGCAGACATACAACAAGAGGAGAACCACATTCATCAAAAAGGTGGAGAATACACTACATCCCAACAGAATGAAGCAGATTTGGGTGCCGAAAGACAAAACAGACTGCATACATCAACCAACCACTTCCAGTTGCACACATATGGAGTTATCAGTACCCAAAGTATGCATGATAGGGCCACATTACAAGGCCAAGCATTCGGCACATATTCCTTCTATTTCAAGATAGTCGAGCACATTTTCCTCTTGGGAAATAGGAGAGCACTTGTACATACATTAAGACAATGACTCCAAAAGTAATAACCGCTTCGGCTATAACCTAACTTTTCTGTTTTCCTTTTCAGATAAAAATATGAAAATATCTAAAAATGTGAAAAAACCAGATGGCATCTACTAATTCCGAAGCTACACAAGTGGAAGAGGTCCAGCTTCTTCCATTGGAATCAGTAACAAAAGTCAGAGGCCATTGGTTTCGTGATGACCAACCAGTCTCGGAACTCATTTTTATGGCAACTATCAAGATTATGGATAGGGATCACTACTTCCCTATTATGTCACAAGACTTCAAGACCATAATCCAAGGATTACCGCATATTGAAGATGTATGGAAGCAGGCAGGCCTAGAGGCATTTCTCAAATTGCCAATCTATATTCCAGATTTTCAGAGATGTGCTCAAGTAATGAATACCTTGCAACCTGCCGCAACAAAAATATCACTTCCAGAAGCACGAGTATTGGATAAGGTAGGAACTTGGAAGACAATTCAATTCACTCATGAATTGATCAACAAAGCTTTTGGATGGAAGCAAGAAGGAATTACTAATATTAAGGAGGAATGTCATGACCCTAAGAAGAGATCCTTTGTGGAAATTAACAGAATAGACATTGAAGATGCTGTCCGTCTGGTACATCAACATTTTTGTTTCCTTTATATAAAAAAAAAACATTTTTGTTTCCCTAGTATGCACAGATACACGGCACCACAAAAGATTGTAGTACAACTATTATCTCATGCCATGAGACAAATTGGGAACAAAGTGAATCTGACAGGGTATATCCAAGAAAGACTATTTGAAGCCCAGAAGAAGTGGGGCCAGAAGAAGTTCCTGAATGGGAGTTCAGCCTTGACATTACTAATACATGAGGCTCTCGACATGAAAAACTGCTTACGTGAGATGCCAACATGAGAAGGGCTAGCCAAATATGCAAAATCCGCTACGGTCCCTAAGAAAAAGAAAGCAGTTGTTATGGTTGAAGAGGCAGGCACCAACTCACAAAAACCCATGAGGGGTACGAAGCGTCTACGAGAGGAGGAAGCTCAAGCAACACCGCAGGCAAAGAGAACACATCTATTGCCGAAGATCACGACGGCTCAAATGCCCATTACAAAGACACATCAATATATGCAAGGGCAGGTAAACCTAAATATTCTAGGTCATCATTATAGACAGGCAAGCCAAGAGAAACAACAACGAAGTACAGAGAAGACTCCTAAACAGCCTGGAAGATACAAAGAGCTGGGCATAGATGATTCTTGTACCAATACGGAGTCCAGTCCTAAAATAGATACTCTGGATACTGATATAAGAACAGATACTCAAGAAGAAGAATGGAATGAAATCAATCAAGTTGAAGTGACGCCGGACAACCACGAAGAAAATAAAAAGAGTATGGAAGATTCTATTGAACCTGCGCATGTCATTCAATTGAATGATACTACAAAGATAAGCATCACGGAAGCTCCAACGAATGTTACACAGGTAAAACCACCTATCAAAGAGGAAAGCCAAACTCCAGTGAACAAGGATGCGGAGCTACTACAGAATAAAGAACAAATTGTGATTGAGGTACCAGATGACACACCTTAAGGAAACAAAGAAAACGTGGTGGCTGAGCCAAGGATCCAGCTTCAGATTAGGCAGCCCCATGACACTACATTACATGTGGCACAGGGCAAAGATGTCACAACCGGTGAAGAACCAAGTATACCAAAAACATGGCTCAATGTGGATGTCTCTCAACTGAAGCCTGTAGTCAAGCAGATGATTCAGACAGCGATGGATACACAACAGCAAATGATGGATATAGATGCGGATTATGATAAGGCTATGAGAGATAAAAATCAATTCCAGATAATGAGTGAACAACTGTCATCGTAGTTAATTCAGGCACAAAAGGAGATAACGGCCAAAAGCAATGAGTTGCTCGAAACAAAAACACAATATGAATCATTAATTACTCAGCATCACCAACTCCAGGCACAACTCGCAAATTTACAGAGATTATATGATGCTAGCGAAGCTGACAAAGAGAGAATGAGAGCTAGAAGTACTTTGCTCGAGACACAGCTAAAATTATACATGGAAGAGAATGACACTTTACGAAGATGGAATAAGGAATTAATGAAATCATTATTATATGATCAACCGATCGAGCAACAGGAATCCTCAGAAACAAAAGAAAAAGAATTAAGAGATCAGATTGCACAATATGCAGATTTGCTGAGACAAGAGCGCGCAGTGAGAGAAGAATCAGAACGGACGCACAGTCAAGAGATCAATGAATTAAAAAAGCAGTTAAATACAGCACATGGAAAACTTGCAACAAGCTACAGTGAAAACATGGATATGTGGCTGAAATCGGAAATGAGTTACTTGCAGCAAAAGAAGCACTCAAGGCAGCCATGCAAGAAGTAAAAGAGAAAGATGAATGCATAGCACAATTAAAGACTCAAATAAAAGAGAAAGCACCGATCGGGACACCAGTAGAGCCAATAAAGGAAAATCCTACTGACGAGGTAGAGGTACGCCCTCTATCTCCCCCGATTTGTCATTCTCTAATACATAAGCAGATGGCGGATATACATGATGATCATCCGATGCCATACACTGCAGAAATAAGTCAGAAGGAAGGGGCACTAGTGGTGTCTCGATTGACGGAGAATTCTGAAAATGAAGTCATCAAGGTAATGAAAGAGGCCAAGATCAAAGGTAAAGACCTGGACAAGATCATGAAGCCATTCAATGTTCCATATGGACTCTTGAAAGAGAAAACAAGAGGATACATAAAGAAGACCACAAAGAAGAGTCCAGATGAGCAGCTCAATTTTAAACAAGACACATTCACATACAGCCAAGAAGAGTTCGAAGCTGCACAACCAATTTGGAGAAGTAAATTTTTGGAGAAACATCCCACACTACGGGTGCATTGGCAAGCAGCACCTTATTTATTACAGGTAAACCCTTCATTTTGTCCTATACCACGCAGAAGGGATACCAGAGAATTTTTGGATATGCAAAAGAATGGCACTATAAATAAACAGTGGTTGAACTATCCTATGCTTCCGAGCCCGCCACATAATTACTTGCCAACGGAAGAGTATATGATTAAAACCATCAAATTTTGGCTGCAAAATTATGCGACAGTACCCGACTTAACTGTCAAAATGACCAATAAAATACTTAGCATGATACTTACAGTTTTGAAGGTCTTCAAGCATGCGACCTACACTTTTTTGAATTTCATCGGCATTAATCAGGGCACAGAAACCCTCATTTTTTATCTATCAGTTATGCCTAGCCGCCCCACAATAATGGCGTATTATTCCAGATTAATGTTTTTGCCAAGTGTATATATGCAAACTTTTGAAGAAGCATTCTTTACAAGATTTTTTGAGATTGATTCAGAAATTTTTTTGAAGATGTCGTCAAATTTAAATGCCAGATTAGTGGCATATGAACTTAGCTTCTTCGCAGATCACAAACAACCACCCAATGACGGTGTGAAGGCAGAACAATGGAAACAACTAATGATACGTGAAGCCAATCTGCTAAATGATACAGAACAAAAAGTATATAAAACATATGCCCCTCGCTTATCAAAGCCTGTCGGGGACGACAGAGTCCAGGAGGGGGGCAGTGTTGAGGGAGAATCAAGTAAAAGAAAGAAAAGAAGAAGACAACGAAAGAAGCAGCTTCACTAAAAAGAAATATATGAAGATACATCTCTGCACAGAGCCCCGCAGGGGCACGCATCAAGCAACAACGCAAATCATCCAGGTCCTGCACGGTGGAAGAAAGTAAACAGGCTCAAAGCAATACAGCAAGGTCCGATGTGTGCAACCAAGACAAATCAGATCGCCTCTAAAACGTAATGCAAGATCAAGAATCAGGCAAAGCTGACCAAAAGATGCATGCGGACAACAAATTGAAGACAAGAAGCAAAGCCTATCAAGGGACGACAGAGATGAAGAGGGGGAGAGTGTTGCAGAGCTAAAGAAAGCACAAAGCAGAGAAAAAGACGGGCCCCAAAATTCTTCCGATTTGGACATCGTATTTTTGTATCATAACCATTTTTGTAATATATTTTCTGTTGTAAATGCACTAGAGGAGTCCTCTAGATGCATCCCCACAGAAGATTAGAGATTTACCCATGTAAAATAGTAGGAAATTAGTCTTTTAGTGAATAAAGTGCCGGTCTCTTGTGTGAAAGGACCATTTTTAGGGCACTAGTATATAAGTCAATTTGTGACTCTTTGTAAAAGACTTTTTGCCATTGTGAGAATAGAGAGCACAGAAATTCGAATTTGTGTCTTCTTCACTCTGTATCTTCTTCTTTGTGAGCTTGTATGCATGTGTATTGCTTGGAAAGAGTGCTTGTGAGTGTTGTCTATCGATGAAAGTGTTTATTTGCTGTAGGTAATGTGTGTGCGAAGTGTAGGAAGTGCTGAAGTGTAAAAAGGTATTTCCCATGACTCAGTATTTCGCTTATAACTTGAAGTAGGAGTATCAGAATTGAGTGAAACTACTGCCATTGGATGCGTCTTCTTGAGAGCTTCGAAACGCATATGCTATTTGCTATATTTGGAGTTCGGAGCTGGGAGAAAAGTCCAAAATACTGACGGCTGCTGCACCAAGTATCGTGACACCATGACCAACAGTTGAAGCTTGTTTGGATAATTCTTTGTCTTGTTTACACTCTTTAAGTAGTTCATTTGCATTGATCATCACTTGTTTGCATGTCCTCATACACTCGGCTAGGTTTGTATAATCTTTGGATTGATAATTAAAAGCGTGTATCCCCACTATATGCACTTGAGAGGGGATTGAGGTATAGTCTCTTTCTCCGCAAGTCCCTAAGTTGGTGCTTAGGTCAACACAAAAACTCACCTATTGACATGAAGCTTGGTTTTCACAAAACCCCATTTACCTTAGTTTCCATCTAAAGCTTTTACGACACATGAGTGAACTTGATGATGCATATTTATCTTCTAAAGAGAAACGTCTTTGGTTATCAATCGACCACAACAATGTAGAACGATTTCTGTTTCATTCAAGGAACCCCTTTTTCCATTCTATCTTCAGAAGCCTTTGTGCATCGGCTTACAATGCTTCATACTCTTGCCAACCTCATAGGTTAGTTTTAATATTTGATGAGATCTTGAGTACCTTATTGTAATTGTGTTTTGATATATTTGATCATCACTTACGGTACAGATCCAACTGTGTTTCTTGTTAAGTAGTTGAAATCGACGCACGTACATTGGTTTTTCCTCAAGCATGCAAGGTCTACTTGAACTACTTGTCAGAAATACAAGAAAACGAATAAGACTTACTAAGATAGAATTTAAATCCAAAATCTCAGATCACTGCAATGCCAATCTTCAAAACTCCAAATTAAACAACGACTGCACAACACTGCAAATGATGAGCTTCACGAAAATCCTACAATGTGTGTGCAGGGTTCATGAGACAATCTTTCCCGAATCCCTCATTTTAGCAATCAACACACCTGAGATTATAAAGGAAATGCAGGCTGAACTACCAACAATCGAAAGGGGTGCATTGGGTAAACTAATGGACGGATGGGAGAGTCATGCGCTTATACTTCGCTTATGAACACGTTACTGAACATCTCACAAAAACACCTATAGACCCAATCGTACACATAGAAAGCAGTGCTATAAACCATCGATGTTATCATTCCCTTTAATAATAACCTAGGCAAATGATGATGCTTCTGTCTATCCACAATCATCACGGTAACTCTGCCTGCAAATGCTTTCAGGGTATTACGTACAATTGAAAATTTGACAAAGCAGGACGGTAAAGGTTATTGCGTTAATCTGCTTCATTTGCATCTATGGACATGAAGCGGTTCAAAAAGATTATCTGAAGAAGACAAACAACCGGATTGTATCCGGATGACTATTGATGGATAATTCGCTTGAAGGTAATGGTATTGTGCGGGTAAAGGACCCCCATCCTTACAAGAGAGTAACAAATCCAACGAGCATAAATTGCAACACCTATTTTAAATCTAAGCAACAATAAAACCAACAGAGTGCTGAGAGGGGCGAGAGAATGATACCATGCATAAGAGGTAAAGTGCTATTCGGTGATGGAAGTAACCACATCGAACAGTAACGGAATTTACGAAAAGTATTCAGAGGATTGTACCTGTTGCAAACACATTTATAAACGATTGACTGCCATCAATTCCTTGTCTAGCAAATAATCAGACGAACTTGGTCAATTTTTCCTCTCTGCACTCATATCCACCAGTAGCCGCGAACAGATCTCCCCTTGGTAACTTTCTGCCACCACCGCTACAGCATATCCCCTCTTTCCTGAGATCTCCTTCAAGCTTCTTGCTATCACCGATAAAAAAGGAACAACGGCTTTCTCCCCCTTTTTGCAGCAGCAACTGAAGAACAAGCCAAAAACAAAAAAAACCAACGGACCCCTCCCCTTTAGTCAGCGGCCTCTGTGGAAGTTAAATGCTCTCCCGAGAACGGGTCCCCTACTCCTCTGCCCTCTTATGGTGTGTGCCTGTATAGAACCCACCGAAAAAACACCCACCGGTTGTTCACTTCGAGGACTGCCCATACCAAGCGAGAGAGAACACCTAGAAGGTCTCCCGACAGCCAACCCAGCCACTCAAAACACGAAAAAAACTCTCTCGTTCCTGAACAAAAAGCAAAGGAGCCCCCCCTGGATGCTCAATTTCTCTCCTTTTTGTATATCTTGTGGTAGGAGGTAAAGGCTGGCACCAGCACTTTCCCCCAGTCGCCTTCGAAAGTTATATGGCAAAAACAAACAAAAAAAAAACTACTTCTGTACCAAGCAACGGAAAGCGGCCCAATCTAACATTATGTAGGCAGCAACCACTAGGAAAGAATATCCTGCAACAGTCTGAGTGGCGATGTTGAAGCCCAGCCCTTGATATATCTCTGCCGTGTAGTTTGCACAAGTGATATAATTGAAGAGAAATCCCCGGGGAATTTGGTATCCGCCTTGACCTTTAGGATCTCTGAGATTTTTCAGTATAATATGACAATAGAAATTGGCAAGTTGACAAATGATACCTAGGCCAAATCCAATGTACATTTGTGTTTCCCCTACAGGTGTATAGTAAGGGTGATTGACAAAATACGCTATAAAGACAGCAAATGACCAATAGTAACAGCAGTTCCGAAAGACAAAACTCAAAGGAGAAGTTGCATGACTGAATTTGTGCACAAAGAAGGTTTCCATGATACGCTTGAAATAGTAGAAGCACCAGTAAATGGTGGCATAGGTTTGCACTCGATATATGACCCGTTTCTCTGGGAGTCCAACAAACTTGTAGAGAGGTAAGAAGTAGAACATCGGATAGATAAAGAGAGGACCCACATACTCAAAAAACAAGAGGGTTGAATACTTGACTTGAGGGCCAAGGTCTTTCAGGATAACAATATGATCAGGACCTTCAGGAAACACATCACAAAGTCTCTTGTCACCATCAAGGACTGTTGGTCGAGTCTGACCGGATACCAGGGGAAGGGAAAGCCGTTGCCTTTCAGGATAAAGGTTTCCAGTTCGCTTATGGATTGAAGCCTTAAGATCCTTCACCGTTGCATTCTCAGAGAGTTGAATTCCTCCCTTCACCACTTCCTTTCCGCTACGTGAAGTCACAGTCACCAGCATGGTGGCAGCGGACATCTCAAGACTTAGACCCAATTTATTTATGTGTGCTAGTAAGCATTTTCACATATTTAAGGTATGATTTTTGCCAATTAATCTCCTAGGGGCTATTCAAATTGCACTGTCTAATAACTCTTCCACCCTTAGAGAAGTTTGTAGACCCGAATCCAGTAAAACAGCCAAAACATTAACCACTAAGAACACACTTGATGGAAGGAAGCTGTCACCCAGCAAGGAATATAATTCCAGCACACATAGATTATCCAACTCTTCGGGGGAAAAGAGTGAAGAGATGGTTGAAACACCTCCAATCCCCAATTTGCTCATTCCTCCACCATTCTTCAATGCAGTCACCACTCCATCACATCTCCAATATATTCTGCAATCTGAACATGCTTTCTGACCAAGAAGTCATTGGGTAGCCTCAAATACTTCCCATCAATCATCTAATCACTCTTCAAGTACTTGAAATCAAAAATATTTTCCTGCCAAATAGATCCACATTAGTGCATAAAAACCAACCCTTTTGTGAGCTAACAACAAGACACACTACAATAACACTCAGACAGACAACCAGACGAACAGTCTGGTGATAACACGAAAATAGGCCGAAATCCCTGCGCTCTCGAGCACTTCTTTTCATTGCTTTATATAAGATTTACAAATATGCGCGTAACTACCTTTCACACGTGTTTTACAAAGATTTCCGTTACACCTATCCCAATCCGTCGGCCAACTAACACAAGGTAAACAGAATGTTTAGTAAAAAGAGATGTATCATACCCATGTCTGATAGGTTTTTTGCTCTATCTTTGTGATCTTCTGATTGACTAATTTGAAGATTCAGGTATGTCTTCAAGCTTCTTCATTTTGACTTTGCCCTTGGACTTCCATGCCTTGAACTCTTCAAGGTTGATAACGTCATCATCATCTGAGGTTGAGTCTTCATTCTGAGTAGGTTCCTCCTTAGCAAGAGTTGGAAACTCTTCTTCCAAGTCATAGGGTAGTTTAAACTTCCTACATTCATTCTCATACCAAGAATCATTTTCATCAAAGACAACATCTCTACTAACCATGAATCCCTTATTGGAAGGGTTGTAAAACCTGTACCCTTTTTTATTTAGATCATATCCAATAAAGATGCACTTCTCAGCCTTTGGGTCTAGCTTACCTCTTATCTGAGAAGGAATGTATACATATGCTACACATCCAAATATCCTGCAATGGTCTAGTGAGGGTCTCTTACCATGCCATGCTTCATAGGGTGTCATCCCATCAAGGGACTTAGATGGTAACCTATTTATGAGATAAGTGGCAGTAGAAACACTCTCTGCCCATAGATAGTTAGGTAATTTTTTTTCATTCAACATAGACTTAGCTGTTTCAACAATCAACATATTTCTTCTCTTAGCTACCCCATTTTGGTCAGGAGTATACCTTGTGGTGGTTTCTCTTTTGATGCCTCTGTCCTGCAAGAAGTCTTCAAATTCATTGGAGAAGTACTCACCTCCTCCATCTGACCTTAGTCTCTTCAAGTTCTTTCCTGTCTGATTCTCAACAAGTGTAGGATATTTTTTAAAGCAATTAAACACTTCATCCTTGTGCTTCATGAAGTACAATACAGTCCACCTGCTATAGTCATCAATAAAAGATACATAGTACCTTGATCCTGAGATTGAGGGGTCTTTGCTTGGTCCCCATACATCTGTGTGTACAAGTTCTAGGTAGTCCTCATGCATGTAGCCTTTCCTTGAGAAGGGTAACCTGTGAGACTTCCCAAATTGACAAGCACTACATTTATATATCATGTGTTGTTTGGAAACATTGGGTATTCCAATTACACCTTGATCCCTGCATATCTGCTTCAAGGTTCTTTCTCCTACATGCCCTAATCTTTTGTGCTAAATCTCAAGGTCTGAAAGTGTTTTATCTTTATAACTGTATAGTGCAATATTCTTTGTGTCTTTTAGCTCAAAAGTGAAAAGTCTACCTGATTTTTCTCCTTTAGCAATCCTTTTGAACCCCTGCTTAGGATCCTCCACAAATGCTCCAAACTGATTGAATCTAACCTGCACACCTTTCTCCACAATCTGTCTAGCACTCATCATATTTTTGGTAATGGTTGGTACATAGAGTACCCTACTCAACAAGTTATGATTTCCATCACAAGTCTTAACATTTCCAACTTTAACTACAGAGTGTTTGGTGTCATCATCTATTTGTACTTGATGCTTACCTTTTGGTTCCTCAAGATCAGAGAGTAGTGCTACATTGTCAGCCACATGCTTTGAGCATCCTTAGTCCATGTAGATAGGTGTTCATCATTTGTACCTGGTTTTGAAGTCATGTTCATGATCAGAAGAGAATAATCTTGCTCTTCTATATAGTTGTTGTATTCCTTTCTGGATTTGAATCCTCCTTGGTAATTGCCATTGTAGTTGTTGTTGTAATTGTTGTTGTAGTTGTTGTTGTTGTAACCTTGGTGATGGTTGAATCTGCCTCTTGACTGTGAGTATCCACCTCTTTTATATCCTCTTCCTCTCTAATTCTTGTAGTTCCTGAAACACTCATTTGTAGTATGATTTGATAAACCACAAATATTGCATGGTGA
>MU260804.1:0-2500 GCA_020310875.1 Ceratopteris richardii | reverse complement strand
CAGGTTTGAGAGGTGATGACAAATGGAAGCCATTCATTTTGTCTACAGAATTATCACTTGACCATTTCACTCCTGATTTAAATCAGTTGCTAGGTCATATGCTAACATTTGAGCAGGATGTTAAAGGAGATGGTGACAAGAGTGTAGGTCATGCAATGTACTCAAAAGACAAGAAGAAGAATAGCAAAGGAAAGCAACAAGTAGGTGAAGATGAAGGAACAACTACTCAAGCCAACTTCCTAAGAGGAAGAGGAGGTGGCAAAGGTAGAGGAAGAGGCAGAAACAACAAGGATGGAGGCAAAGCTTGCTGGATTTGTGGTAAGACAAATCATTTAGCTAATGATTGTTGGCATAATAATCAGAGTAATGGTGGATATAATCAAAACTATAATTCAAGAGGTAGAGGTGGCAGAAATCAAAGAGGTAATTTCAGAGGCAGAGGTGGTAGGAGTTACTTTGGAAGAAATGCAGGTAGAGGATTCCAAAGTCAACAATATAACAACACCTACTACAATTATGCTTCAGATCAAAAGGAGGATTCAACATTGATAATGAATGCAACTTGTGAAAGGCAGAGTGAAGATCAAAGAGTTTTCTACATTGACTCAGGGTGTAGCAATCACCTGAGTGGTAATATATCCTTGATGACTGACTTGGAGAATAATGTTTTTAATCATGTTGTTCAGACAGGTGACAACACAAACACAATGTGAAGTCAATTGGATCAGTGAAGGCCAAGGATGGTAGCACCTTATTGAGTAAGGTCTTGTATGTTCCTACAATCCCTAAGAATTTGATAAGTGTAGGACAAATTGTTGAAAAGGGATATGAAGTAAGATTCACTAATGATGGAGTATATGTGGAAGACCCTAGCCAAGGGTATAAACAGATTGTTTCAGGAAAAAGGAAGGAAGATTATTTACATTAAAGATTCAAGGCAATATTGGTCATGCTATGTTCACATATGGAGGACATAAGATCTCTGAGTTAGATCTTTGGCACAAGAGGCTTGGACATTTCAATGAAAGAGGTATTAAAGATATGATTAACAATGGTTCAGTGCTTGGATTGCCTAATGTTGCAGGTCAACATATGACATACAAATGTGAGGCATGTCAATTAGGTAAGGCTCATAAGAATTCTTATTCCAAGCATGGTTTTATGCACTCAGAGAAGCTTGAGTTGGTACACACAGATGTGTGGGGACCATCAAAAGATTTCAGTATAAATGGGTCAAGGTATTATGTGATTTATGTTGATGATGCTACTAGATGGATCACTATCAATGTGATCAAAGATAAGTCAGAAGTGTTTAATACATTTAAACACTATCATGCATATGCAGAGAGAATTATAGGTCATAAGTTGAAGAGATTAAGGTCAGATGGAGGGGGAGAGTATTTCTCTAATGAGTTCAGTGATTACTTATGGAATGCAGGTATAAAAGAGAAGTTACTTGCAGGTACTCTCCTCAACAAAATGGTGTTGCAGAAAGGAGAAATAGAACACTTGTTGAGTTTGCAAGATCCATGATGAAGGAGAAAAATTGCCCTAATTATTTATGGGCTGAGGCTGTAAATACAGCCACTTATTTGGTCAATAGGTTACCATGTAAAGCCTTGCAGGGTATGACACCATATGAGGCTTGGTGGGGTAAGAGACCTACCTTGGATCATTGCCAGAGTTTTGGATGTGTGGCATATGCATATGTGCCATCACAATTAAGGCACAAGTTGGAGCCTAACGCTGAAAAATATGTTTTCATTGGTTATGATGATAAGCAGATGGGCTATAGATTGTGGAGTCCATCTACAAAACAATTCATGGTTTCTAAAGATGTTACATTTGATGAACAAAGCACTTGGTATGCAGGTACAATTAATATCAATACAGGTGATGAAGAAGAAGTAAGCCAAAGGAAAGGTAAATCAAAGGTTCAGATATTTAATGAACAAGAGAATAATGAAGTGCAGGTTGAAGTGGAAGAAACACCAAGATTTGATCCTGAATATGAAGAACCAGAAACCTCAAAAAGTGGAGAGCTTAGGAGGTCTACAAGGAATAAATGGCAACCTACAAGGTATAGCTATGATACTTCATTTTTGGCCACAAAAGATTATGCTTATATGATGAATACAGATGAAGACCCTTCTACATATGAAGAGGCAAAAGGTAAGAAAAATGGGAGAAAGCTATGCAGGAAGAATATGATGCACTATTGGAGAATCAAACATGGGATTTGGTTCCAAAACAAATAGTCAGAAAATCATTGGATGCAAGTGGGTCTACAAGACAAAAAGGTTTGCAGATGGAAGTGTGTCTAGATACAAAGCTAGACTTGTTGTCAAAGGGTTTGCTCAGACTTATGGTTGTGACTATGATGAGACTTATAGTCCTGTGGCAAAGATGACAACCATCAGGACACTTATTGCTATTGCTGCATGTAAAGGTTGGAAGTTATGTCAACTTGATGTGAAAAATGCTTTTTGAATGGTTATAT
>MU260803.1:132500-153516 GCA_020310875.1 Ceratopteris richardii | reverse complement strand
AAGGAAAAAATGAAAAGGAGAGGGTATAATTATCTAAGCGTATCATAAGTGTATGTTCGAGGGAGGGAGGATTGCTTGTATAAACGTTCTCTCTCTCTCTCTCTCTCTCTCTCTCTCTCTCTCTCTCTCTCTCTCTCTCTCTCTCTCTCTCTCTCTCTCTCTCTCTCTCTCTCTCTCTCTCTCTCTCTCTCTCTCTCTCTCTCTCTCTCTCTCTCCTTCCTTAGAGAGGAAGGCTTCTAGAAGTGTAGGTTCGAGGGACGGAGGATTGCTTAAATAAACGTTCTCTCTCTCTCTCTCTCTCTCTCTCTCTCTCTCTCTCTCTCTCTCTCTCTCTCTCTCTCTCTCTCTCTCTCTCTCTCTCTCTCTCTCTCTCTCTCGGAGGATTGCTTATATAAACGTTCTCTCTCTCTCTCTCTCTCTCTCTCTCTCTCTCTCTCTCTCTCTCTCTCTCTCTCTCTCTCTCTCTCTCTCTCTCTCTCTCTCTCTCTCTCTCTCTCTCTCTCCTTCTCTCTCTCTCTCTCTCTCTCTCTCTCTCTCTCTCTCTCTCTCTCTCTCTCTCTCTCTCTCTCTCTCTCTCTCTCTCTCTCTCTCTCGGTCCTAAGTGAATATGGTTGTAGCGTTCTAACAAAATAATACACTTGTGTGTAGAGGCATCTACAAATTCATCCAACTATTTGCTTTGGGAAGTATTTATTAGACTTTGTAATATTTGTTCGGAGAGTACATAAAAGACTGCTTAGTAATTTTTATTTATCCAACGGAGACATTAAGAATTACAACTGGAATATTGTTTATAGACACATAGTTATTTGATAATTCTGTTTTGCTGTTGATGAAACCAAGTCTTTACGTCATGCGCCCGATTGTAAGAAAGGTAGTAACACTAGCTACGGATAGAACTAAAACTTGTGGTATGGTCATATTGCGTTATGACCTGACATGTATCCCATGAGCCGGCCATCCGAACTAACGGTAGTACATAATTAACCTTAGATGCGATGTGCATTTGGATTACTTGTGCGTTGATAAACATGGAAGTTGCATATTATTATGACCAGTATTTAGAGGATACGCGCTAAAGCAAATACCAATAGTGGGCGTCAATTGACTTTTTACATTTGATTGGTGAATTTTAGGCGGGAACTAACTACAAAATCAGGTCTATTTTCTCCCGCAAACAAAAAGAAAGAAATGCAATTCATTAAGAAATGAAGCTCCGTAGGACAGGAGTCCAGCTTTCTTAGGTGAACATGATTCTCAACGATTCGTAATAAATAGCACGTAGATTTAATCAGCCTGCAATTATGCAGTACAATAGTCGTTTTGTGTCGGAATGACAGCTTGCTCGTCGTTCATCCAATATGATGTGCAAACGCCTTCTTTCGAGAAAAACTAGATTCGTCTTTCAACATATTAGACACACAGCGTTTGCAAAACAACTGAATAGTTATTGCGTTCAAGAATTCTGGTACGGTTAGCACACTATGTCCAAGAGGTATATCTTGATCCTGCTAAGCATTGTCAGCCTTGGTAACTATAGTCATACTTACAGTTAAGTTGCGGCGACAGTATTCAGTTAGTCGTCTTGATGTACAAGTTAGAAGTTAGAGTTACATAGAAGGTTGGTAAAATGCCTCAGTATTCATGTGTATTCTGGACTCCCAATTACCCAATTTTCGATCCAGAAAATGCGTAGGTGAATTTTGTAAATCTGACGCGCTGAGTAGGTTCCTGGACTACACACATGGCTGCATGAGACCATTGTGTCGTTCTTTATTCTCTATTTGTTTTCCTCTGAGCTCTATATAATTATATTTTGCGTTCCCCTCCTTGCACCTCGTAGTTCTTCTACATACTCTCATTTTCATAAGATTTCCTGTGTATCTAATTGGAAGCAAAAAAAATGTCTAAAAGAAGAAAAATATACATGTGTGTTTGATTAAGCCTTAGGAATCCTTGATTAAGCCCTAGGAAAAGTTGAGGATTATGAAAAAATTCCTGCCCAGATCATTATTTTTCTCCAGTATTCCTAAAACACTAATAGCGTGTCTTGATATTCGCCAGTATATGCTTGCAGATACACTCTAATTGGTTCATTGCTCCCCTCCGACATCAGTATCTCATGAGACTGAAATACTCTTCTGTTCTATAACTAGGCGTACAAGTAACCTAAATATCTTCATGTAGTTTCATATGCTAGGCAGTCACTATCCAAACCATGGAATCCCTTTCATTAAAGCGAAATCGCAACAATCACAATCAACAATTAACTTAAATCAACAGAGCAGTTCGGCAGCTTACCGCATGTCCTTGATGACAATGAGGCGTGAACGTAACGCTGAGGCGATGGCTTGAAGCTCATCCTGAGGCGTGAATCTTGATGATGCTGCAACAGCAACCATTGACTGATCATTTCGTCAAATGATGCTACCACGGAGTCATGATGATTTGATTGCTTATTCTGAAAGTCAAGAACATTAGGCGAAATCAGATATGGGCTTTAGCCATTTACTTCGGTAACACTTCATCAAATGACGCAAGATTAAACGCATTGGAATCACGAAAATCCATAAAACAAAGAAGAATTTACTTGACATGCAGTATGATTATGTGTGGTTCTGTGTATCAGCTTTAAACGTGGTAGGGTTTATTCCAACGACAACTAAGCATAGCTTCTACTACTATCATGATTAGCCATGAACAGACTTGTTTGCAGGTCAAATCTGGAGCGCCATGAATAGCCTTGTTTGCAGGTCAAATCTGGAGCGCCATGGGTTGAAGAGCTTATTTTAATTCGTCGCGTCGCTAGTACAGTAGGAATATGTAAAGAATCGCATGTAGAATAGATATGCTCTTGCTATATCATCGTGAAAATCAGCGAAATGTGCGATACTACTAAGGGATAATATCAACAGCACAGCGATTTCTATGTAAGCAGTTTAAGAACCTAGACCATCAATTTCATGATAGAAACTCTCCTGCATTGATGTTTCAGTAGCTGAATAAATTGAACAACTAAGAGAATCCGCCAACAGTACAACGAGTCCCATGCATTGAGTTTAAGAGCCTAAAGCATCAACTTCATGATAGACACTCTCCTGCATTGACATCTCAGCGGCTAAATGAAAAAGCTTTACATGCGTGCTCACGGCATACGATTACTTTCTGATTTTACTCAACAAAACGGCGGGGCAATACTGATGAATCTCCCTTATCAGAGTATCGACAGATTTGACTAAATGGAAATGAACGAAGTCACATTTGAGATCGAATGCATATAACAGCAGAACTTATAACTGTCCTCTAGCAGGTAAGCGAAGAGTTGTCATGGGCCTAAATCTCCCAATGGCTAATGCACTTGCACGGCATGTTCTGAAAATGATTCGGAAACACAGAGAAAGAAGAACTCCATGAACACTTGGAGTGAAATAATCAACGAGATTCTACGTAGCTTACTTTGAAAACCCTACTACCAGACCTTGGATGCAACCATGTTTACTACACATCCTCTATATATAATTCCAGCATTGTCTGGTATTATGGTACAGGAACACATATGCAGGAATGAAGTAATTCACACATACTTGATTGAAGTACAATCCGAGGGAAAACTATTCACACTGCAGAAATCCTCCTGAAGAACAGACGGTGTATGTATACATGGGAGCTGCCGAGAAAACAGGAGCGACGCAAAGAGGAAACTAACCTTAATTTGTTCTAACAGCCACAAGCAATAAAGAAACCATCAAAGATAACAGATAGGCAGATAATATAAATATGTGAGGCCCAGGGAAAAGAAAAACAAAACAACCTTTGAAAGGTGGAAAAAGGAAAGATTAGCAGGGTGATGGAGCGGGTACAAGAACATGTCAGAGAGGGATGAACGCTGATGAGAGAGAGAAAGTGTGTGTGTGTGTGAGAGAGAGAGACGCAAACACAAAATGCTGACTGGTACGTTTGGGTGTGGGAGCTACACAGAAAGGAGACGAAATAAAGCTGGAAACACATGAAAGGAAAAAGCACTCCATATCCTTTCATACCCACGGGCCAGAGAGAGATCTTGATATACTTTCTCATACACGAGCCAGATCATCTCTTTCTTCCTTTCTTTCTCATCACAGACATGTACTACGAAACGTGGGTGTTAACTCTAATTTCTTGTAGTCCACGGAAAAGCTAGATTAGAGTCAAATAGCGAACAAGCGAAAGTAGGATCACAGCTATGATCATCGTAAGCGAGCTGGGAGCCCAATACTGATGGGAAAGCCCAAAGCCCAGTGTCAGCGAGAGGAGAACTTTCATGGCGATCTCGTCTTTTTCTGTTCTAATTTCAGCAGGTCATTGACTCTTGAGGCGGAGAGGGGCAATCGGGGACCATCTTGGGATGCCATCGATCTCGAATATCGAGGATAGCCCCAATTCCGCGTGCAACAAGGGGCCCTCAATTCCAGAAACACGCACACATACATACACACACGCCTGGCTCTGCATTTTGCGCACGTCGAAGAAGGAAACATTACCTCTGTCACGGAAACTTTATTTCGTCAGGTGAAGAAGCGAGCAAAATCCATGACAGACGCATAGATTCTACGACTTCCATCGCTGTGCAGTCTGTCACGAATTCCGACAGCCCTCTGTTCTTTGTGTGTGCTGCAACTTGCATAATGCGCATTGGGTATGAATACAGAACATCATCTTCTTCTTCTTTGCTGCACCCGTGAACTCCTCATAGTCAGGAATCCGAATTCAGCCCCCCGCTCGGAGAGGCGGCACAGCTATTCAGCATCTGCGTGAGGGACTCATTAGGTAGGCAGATAGCTGTTCGTGCTTGTGGCAAAGATAGGGAAAAGACGCTGTAGATGTGCACATTCGGAGTAGCTATCAAGTAAAAGAAGGTGACCATTGCTTCTCGCACGAAGATATGTGAAGGGCGGGGGGGAGGAGTAGACCATCCGAAGACGCAGCTGCAAAAAGAAGGGAGAAGAATCTAGGTGGACCACGGCAGTACGATTGTTGCGAGGTAGGAGGAGAGAGAAAGGAACAATGATTATTCATCGTTGCGTACGTTCCTCATCTTCACAAGAGAGATAAAGCCGCCCCGCCCTGTTCATTGCCCATGAGGAAGCTTAGTCGCTAGTGCCCTGACTCCTCGCCTGAGGCCTGCATATTCCATTCCCTACCACCGCATGAAAGAGTGCAATAAGTTATGCTTTTTTACCAGCGATGGCGCCTGCAGCAGCTGTACAAACCTCGCACTCGCTTCGTTTTTAATTCTGCATATTCCGAGTCTGTGTGGGACTGTGTGTTCATGGATGGGCATTCCGAGTATCCCATGGCTGTACTTCGCACGCACTTGTGAGTGCCTATGCATCCGCCTATTACCTCCTCTTCCTACTCTACAATCTGCCTTATCATCATCCCATCACATTTCGCTACATAAGCAGAACCGTGCATCTGCACATGGCTTCCACTTTGTGTAGCTGCGTAGATAAGAGGGACCCATGATTTGCAGATGCTTATCGTTGATTACCTTTGAAAATTTTCTGTTCACGAATACCATATATCGCCACATATTGACACACATATTTGTTGTTTGCTAGCTGCTTATAGCTCAAGCACATGCAGCCCTCTATCTTATCATAATGTTTTCAATAGATCAAAGGCCAAAAGTGTGTGAGAACAAGACCAATTATGGGAAAGCAGGAGAGAAAGATACAATGGCAGTGAGCACATGCGCCGTGTCCAATAGTCCTTCACAAGGATTGAAAAGCGATAAGCACATGCACCCACTCGCATATGCATCCAATAGTTATGATGTGTAGGATACAATTGCACACGTCCGTAAAATCCCAAGTTGTATCTCTGATCCAGACCCAACTATTTCAAATTCTAGCCCACTAAAAGCAAAAATGAAGTGTCTCTTCATAAAGGGCGTCTTTCTGATCTGAATTTGTACACAAATGTATATGAACAGCAAAGGAAAGGAAAAAAAACACACAGAATTAATGCAAATAAGTGAGTTTCTTACCAAAATTAAGATTAAAGAAGAAAAAATTTAGTTTAATATCTTTCACACAATTTGAAGAACAGGAAATGTAGTTTAATATCCTTCACGGAGTCAATTACTTCCTTCTCATGTATTAGGGATGAATCAATTTCTTCTCATGAATCAAATTAGTGATGAATTAATTGCTTCTCATGAACTGGCCCTGAATGCTAACATTTTCTAACCTTCTTTTGATTAAGCATTCCTGCCGTTTTATAGTCCATTGATTAGGAATCGATCACGCCTTCTAGCTCATGTTTTTGTGCTCTTTCATAGCACATTGATTAAGGAGTTTCTCAAGGCTTCTTGGTCATGCTGATCGGATTCAAATCTTCATCCCTTTTTTTTTTAAGAGCACATTGAATTGGAAACACACTCACACACCTAATCTCGTAAGATAGGGGCACCCATGCTTGAGAAACTCACGATATGTCCAACCAAAACTTGAACTCAGGACTTCCTCCCAGAGGCTCAAGGTGTCAAACCACCCACCCTTGTTTTAAATTCACCAAGAGGAACTTGGGAGTGCGACCTAACTATTAATATCCCGTAGCCTCATAATTGAGGATATCATCGAGTCTTTGAAAGATGTGAATTGGTTCTTCAATTTGCTATGGGACCTATCAGTTTCTTTATGGTCTATTTAATGGAAAATCACGTTGCTTCAGAATGTGCTTTGCGAGTACCTTACTTCAAAATCAAGTTTTTTTTTTCATTTTTTAAAATGGAAAGGTGATTCCAAAGAGATTATTTTAAGTGAATCTAAACCTAAATACTTTTAATTCAGTGGAAAAGGTGATTCCAAAGCGATTTTTTTAAGTGAATCTAATCTTAAATACTTCTTATATTAGCTGTAATGTTTTATATTTTCTATTTCTTTTTGGAGGACTAGCATATATAGCTATACTAGCTTCTTGTAATGTGATATGTCTCACATTTATTTGGGCCATTATAGAATTCTTTGTACATCATTTTTTTATGCACAAGGAAATGTAACTTCATCTTCTTTCATAACAAAGAATTTACGTGATTTTGATGTATGTTCCCGTGTAATTTCTCGTATATTTCATAGACTTTGTGCTCGAATGTATTAGTTTACAATTATTTGTTCCATTTATCTTCTAATTCTATGTTCCATTTAAATCAAGGGAGGTGGAAATAAAATTCTACCTCCTTCCTTAAGAAAAGAAACATTAACAAAGCTATTATGTATGAAGAACGCCACTAAATCTCTCTTACTTGAGATTTCTTTTGAGTCATCGCCAATTACATAGTGATAATACAAAGAAATGTATTTGGATGTACATTGCCAATAATCGTGGATGCATAGCATTTCTCGAGTCCGGCAATGTTTAGATTTGATTAATAACTATGATCAGGCTTTGTGTAGCTAATTTTCTCAATGTATCAAAAACTTATGGCCGCAACTTAACAAAATCCCATTTATAGTTCGTAGTTTATTGATAGATTTGGCAATTTTCCCCACATGTTCTCAATTTTTTTGACCACATTGATATCCTTGATCAAAACGATTGGAGATAAACACTATGATATGAAGTCCACTAATCGCTTATTCGGACAGTAATACTACCAATTCATGATCTTCCAACACTATGGAGTAAATCAATCCATTTATTGTTACCCTCTTTTCCTACTTCCCTCTTCTCTTCACTTTTCCTATTTAGATAAACCCAAATCTAAAAAACCTTAACAACTATGAGAAACAGTCATATTTTCATAATATCTGAGGAATTTGGGGATTTTGAGTCCAAAACATTGCTCACATGTAATTGTAAAAAAAGCCAAATATCAGACTTGCAATAACAGCAATTGGAGAAGCGATTGTCAAGACATTGGTTACGACAAGTTTTGGCTCAAGAGGCCCATAGATTTGTACGGGACGTTTTAAGGAGTCACCACACAATAAATTTACCTTGGGAAGAACTTTAAAAGAAATATATTTTCTCTTCTCGCTACAACAAAATTGGCATTTATTTTTGTGTAATTCGATCACATCCATGGTTTCTATATGTCTATATATCGTTTGGTATGAATATGTTCGTAAACATATGGGCATTGCAATATAAATCTAAGGATCCATGTATATTTGCATTTTCTATTGGTATAGTGGTTGTAATGCACGTGTAAAATAGCTTCACTAGCATTTACACATTACTGGAGTGTCCTCATGTGCTTGTTCATGAATAGGTTCTATCATATCTTGAAGGGTGCTAGATATAAATCAGGCCAAATTTTTGGTATATCACAATTCTCAAATATTCTTTCTTTCTTGAATCCACTTGTATGACATACTGAAAGTGTTTATAAACATTATCTGACACGAAAACTATTTTTTTCACATTTTTAATATATGCAAATGTGCCAATATCATCATACCAAAATTTTGTTGAATCTATTTTTAAAACATTACTAGGATATTTTTGGATAATTGCAGTCTGGCAGGTGATTATCACTTTAAACCGTTTGATGTTAAATTAAAAACATATCGAATTGCCAAAAGAAATCTTCAAGTTATCTTTGACCATAACACTCTAAATTTTTATCAAGTGCACTTGCTCTGCTTGTTTGTATAAAGTTCATGAGCACACCACAATCCGTAGTGGTATGATCTTTATTAGTCAGTTCAATTTGAAAATGTTTTCCATATGATCGTAGTGCATTCTGTCCACAACATCTCCAATTGCATCCCAAAAATAACTCATGTTCATCCTCAAATATGACTTTACCTAGTGCATGAGCTTTAAAAATGGATGCCTGAATTCATTTATTGGTCGGAAAATTAGGCTATATAGCTAAGTGAATTGGATAAGGAAACACCGAAAATAAAGTTGATTTGGCTTACAAAGTTTCTTCTCGTATTCATATAGATTGAATTAGTTTTTCATTGAGCTTGCATTTAAAAGATTAAAGTTCATTATTTGTTATTTTAATCTTGTATCCATTTTTCTTTCCATACCTATACCTAGTGCCTTTTCTCTTGCTACTTTTGGATCTTGTATTGTAGACCATAAATATGGCATCTATGAGTGTGACATTGATAGGAATCTTTTCATTGATACGAATGCATCTTTTATAACCAAACTTTCACCAAAATTCCTTTTGGTGGAGCTTTTTGACACACATATCTTTTTAACATCTTCATGAAACACGAAAAAGGATATCCATCTTGTATGCACAATTGTGCAATTAGAACCTTATCTACTACATGTAAAAGCAAGTATACCTAAATGGTCAAAACATTAGTGTGTAAATATTTCCTTGCAAAGTATGCAATTTCAACAAATATGGATGAGCCTTTGCAACTGATTTTTCATCTATCTTATAGAAAAAATCCATTTGATTAGATAATCCAATTTGTTTATGATACTTTGCAGCTATCAAGGCTCCCTTTATGGAAGTTAGTAATATAGATCCATGAAATTTGTTCCAATGGTTTTTATGGAATCTAACACTTATACTCAAGTGTAGTCTTCATTGGTCCCATACATCTAGCTAGAGTTCTACAAGAGAAAACTATTTATTAGACTGTTTGTAATTCCTCTTTCTATAGAACTTGGTGATCATGGAATTTCATTATTATCCATAGTATACCACAAGTGCGGGTATCCACAAATTTCTTTTAAATCCTCTCTTTGTTCATGGGTGTATATTTGACTTGTGATCGTTTTTAAAAGCATATCACTGGTTATTTTTAGATATGCATGGGATCCATCAAGAGATTGTTCAATGATTGATCCTACTATGGAAGTGAATGCAAAACAAATAGTTTTTTCATTCTTGAAATAGGTGAACTTTCACTTCTCTCTCACATAATACGCCAATCCCTTGCATGGGGACACACATTTTCCGTTTGACCCAATTTTTCGTCACTGTTAACCTTGCACATTTAGCATATCTAGGACAATCATGCATGGATAACATCAAGATACCTTGTGTTTTAATATGTCTTTGTGAAGGCACTTTTGGTGCATCCAATACATCAATTTCTTACTGCAATTATGGAAGCTCTTCAAAAAACGTTGGTATATTCGTAGGTACAATCAATCTCAATATCAAATGTCCACGAAATTTCCAAAAAACGATGCATTCCACTTTTAAAAGAAACCCTTATCTATGCAAAACACATTCTACCTGCAAAACAAAGTTCTTGCATGCATGTATGTACATATGCAAATATAAACATTCCCATGTAAAAATATCTAAAGAAGACACTATAGAATGACCAACGAGAAAACATCACCCTTCTTTAAGGTTTAAAACATAATACACAAACCTATTTCTTTTCAGAAATGCTTTATAAAATGGATTTATATAATTCTCCGGCCACTCTAATTACAATTTAAGCTGCTTCTAATTTTCTTCATAGTTAAAATCACTCCCTTTTAGAGTCTACAAATAAGAAAACACACAAGGAAATATCAAGTTGATACATCCTATTATCCATGTGCACACAATAGTTAGTACGATTGCACACAACATGAGAAGGTAGGTGCTCGCAACTGCTGTTGGTTTTTCACCGAATATATTTCCTAGTTCCACAAGCCCAGAGAAGAAACAATAAACGTAAACTTTCAAGTAACAATATCATAAATCCTTCCTTCACTTTATTCACTCTATCATAAAAGGTGTGATATAAGTGTGAACGAAATAATAATCCTCTCCTAATCTAGTGAAGTTGACTTAATGAACAAAGGGAAAGTATAGTGTCGAACACTCATGTGCAGATAAAATTATATTCAATTTCCTTTTACTACTAAAATTCCAACCGCTTTCATTTTCACATTAAGAGAGGAACCTACCTTGATTAAGACTCATGTCTTGTTAACATTGTACATTACTTGGCATACAACAATGATTATTCCAACATTTTATTACCATAATTCGAGTGTAGCAATCCTATGGTTAGCCACTGATATAAATGTCGTTTGAGTAATTCTTGTAAATAGAACAAACCATTAAAATACAGCATTAGCTTTCTAAACCTACCAATCATATACCTCTAATACGTAAGATAATCTCCAATTACTCATTTGTTTCATAAATTTTATAAGTTCTACAACGTAATTTTCAAAAACTCTTTTTCCTTCTATGAACAGATCTATATTCTAAAATACGTAATGAGGTTTGAGAGGATATTGATTTATTATGAATAAATTTTAGTATCATGGTTATATCATGTATGTTATAATTTCTTATTCCATTTACTATGGTGTTAACATGTACGAGTGCCTATCAAATTGTTAAAATTATAGCGAATAGAAAAATTGGTAAGATGCTAACATTCGCGAAAATTAGCATGTGCTCACATAAATATTTTTATCAAAACCTCTTCATAAAGGATTTGTATGAGATCGTTCATTATGAAAAATAGCCCTTCCACACAAAAAAAAAAACCATCCAAATATAAGGTAAATATTAGTATTTCAATATGTAAGCACATGCGATTATGGAATACATATAAATTCCTATGTTCTTATGTCTAAAATGGATTTCCTGGTGAAACTATTGTCCTATACTATTTATTAAGACAGTGACCGAGAAACCTCAAAAATCCAAAACCAGAATCCCAATTTATCATGATGAACATTCAAAGATTCGAGCTAAATTCAGATAAAATTTCTATAATCCAAGTCTATGCGTGACAATATTTGAGAGGCTAAAGCAATAAAGACAACGTATTTCTTGTTTAATTATTATGGAAATCATTAGCCGGTATTAATCATGATGCTACCCAAATAAGTTATCTCTATCTGTTAGGCATTACTAAATAAAAGGTATCATGAAGTACCTAAATACACAAAGAAACACCATTTAATGTATAAAACATAATGTGAGAAGATGAAATCCAAATACCTTTTCCTGAACGATGAGAGACAAATACTAACTTGAAGGAGGTCATTGCCCAAGATCAATCCTTATACCATCTACTACCATAACCTTCATTGCGTACAGTTATCTTCAAGAAAATCAGTGTCAAAGAGTTAAAGGGGTTTTCGAATATGTTCATCCATGTGTTTGTATCGAGACATTGAAAGGTACATACTACCGCACATGTATCATCATTCTATCGGTAGAGAGTGTTGAAGAGAAAGTAAGCCTTATAACCAAAATACCATCACCCTAACAAGTATAACACACCAAAATAGATGAAGGGAAAAATCAAACACTGAACTGACATTTCTGTTGAATATGCTCCATAGCTATTATACATAATAATCCCATTAAATACGGTGCAGGTAATTATTTTAACGTTGACTTGTGTTATTCCTAACAAGTTACAGTACTTGTTTCATTAGTAAATATTTTACAAAAGAACTATGATAAACTTAAAATCGAGGATTAGATGAACCATTAAGCGCCGAATCTCTAGATTATATATATATATATATATATATATATATATATATATATATATATATATATATATATATATATATATATATATATATATATATATATATATATATATATATATATATATATATATATATATATATATATATATATATATATATATATATATATATAATACACACATACACATACATACACACACATGTTTTAGAGTTAGGATTCTAGGGTTAGTGTTTTAGAGTTTTACAAACATGCACACATGAATACACACATATATACAAACACATATATATACACACATACACATGTATACATGTATTAGGGTTAGGGTTTTAGGGTTTTACATGCATACACGCATGCATATACAAATATACACATGTATAGACACACACACACACACACACACACACACACATATATATATATATATATATATATATATATATATATATATATATATATATATATATATATATATATATATATATATATATATATATATATATACACACACACACACACACATGCATACATGCACATACACATACACACACATCACATCTACATAAACACATACACACATATACATGTTTTAGGGTTAGGGTTTTGGGATTAGGGTTTTTGGCTTTTACATACATACACACATGCATACACACATATATACACATATACACGCAATACAACATATCAGGCATATATCGAAGCTTCTACCGAAGCAAATGCACGGATGTGATTTTTCCTTGACATCGGTGTAAGGGTGGGCATATGTGTCGGTAACAAAGCGCGAGTATAGGTGTTGATATAAGCGTCGATAATATCGATGCTCATATCGGCACCTATACCAGCAATCATGTTTGGGTGTACCATCACGCATATCGGTGGCTGTGTTGGGCATATTGACACGCATACCGGCGACCATTATGTGCAAAAAGTTTTTTGGGTAGAGTGTGTTGTCTCTTGCTACAGCAACATTACCATGATGTTGTGTAGCAACAAACAATACACTCTACCCAAAAATAACCAAGTATATGTGATGTGTACTCTAATGGCAACCAAACCATGATTTAATAAAGCAAAATACTATTGAACACAAAAGAGATGAGCAGAATGAACCATGAACCATGTACAAAAAAGTTATATATTCCTTAAATGAAGCATGTACAAGAGTGTGGCAAACCATTGCCATATATGAGGCAAATACAAAAGG
Organism: Ceratopteris richardii; assembly: GCA_020310875.1. Taxonomy (NCBI): domain Eukaryota; kingdom Viridiplantae; phylum Streptophyta; class Polypodiopsida; order Polypodiales; family Pteridaceae; genus Ceratopteris; species Ceratopteris richardii. The sequence continues at coordinate 139,888 of MU260803.1, read as the reverse complement.
TGGCAAAGCACTACCGTATAAGAACGAATTACACAATTCTATTATACCACTGCCATATATGAGCCAAGTACAAAATTGTGGCACAACACTGCCATACACATGCCGAGAAGGATCAAAACATCTATATTAGTAGTCCTACAACAAAGAACAGTAGTGAGGCTAGGGGAGTGCTACCGGGAGCGATCTAATACTGTGATGTGATGGCCATATATGTAGGTGATGCCTGAGATATAAAATCTAAGAATTGCTCCTTTGTCATGGAATGTGGAGTGACTAAAGGATTGTCTCCCATCATGCTCTGTGATAAAAGAACTCAAATAATTAGCATATGATAATAAACGTAATATAGAGAAATAGTAGTGTACAAAAGAACATAGGAAAAAAATAAACACAAATTAGTACGTACAAGTGTTTGATTCAAAAATCCTTTATTCTAGCATCCTCTTGGAGATCTGATGCACATAGGATATCTATCTCTACATTGGTGACTTCTAGAGCTCTTGGTATATTAGCTCCTTCTTTATCATCATCTGTTGCTTCATCATGTATCAAGTCTTCTTCAAAGACCTCTTCATCTCGGACAATGATCTCTTCCTCCTTGACTAGTGAATGAATCTCAAAGTCCACTACAAATGGAATTTCTTCTACATCTATGTTCTCACAAATTTTTCTGCTATGTAGGGAGACTTGTAAAACAAATAGCCACTCTCGTTCTTTCGAATCTGGCATAAAAACAACTTGCGCATAGTGTTGGAGAAGTACAAATGTATCTCTTTCATTTGTCCATAAGTTTGTGGAGTCAACTTGAAGCAAACAACTCTTATCCTACCTCACTATTGCATTTCTTACAGAGGCGACTACTTTGAACCATTTCACATAAAAAACAAAGTAATCAAACTTCTTGAAGGATAGCTTCAAGATATTTTGAGTCACTCCATGATAATCTAGCTGGCCTTCTTGAGCATTGTCATCTCTTGCACTAGCTCTACATTTTTGGAAAAAAATCATCATCACCCGGCTATCAAAAGTAGACCTATTTTCGTCGATTCGTGCAATCCAAAAGTGTAATCCATGAGAGCATAGTGCATCGTATTATATGTGTATATGTGTATATATGTTATGCATGTGTAAAAACCCTAAACCCTAATCATAATGACCTAGACCTAAAACATGTGTATATGTATATCTATTATGTGTGTATATGTGTATATGTGTGTATGTGTATATGTAAAATACCTAAAAATTCCAGAAACCTATTTTTTTATATTTAATTATATATATTTATTTTTATTGTATGTATGTAAAGAACCTAAAAGCCTAATCCTAAAGACCTAGATCTAAAACATGTATATGTATGTATGCATGCGTATATACATGTATATGTGTATATGCATTATATGTGTATATTTGTATATATGTTATGCATGTGTAAAAGCCCTAAACCCTAATCGTAATGACTTAGACCTAAAACATGTATATGTGTGTATGCATGTGTATATGTATATGTATTATGTGTGTATATGTGTATATTTGTGTATGTGTATATGTAAAAAACCTAAAAATCCAAAAGAGCTATTTTTTATCTATATTTAATTATATATATTTATTTTTATTGTATGTATGTAAAAGACCTAAAAGCCTAATCCTAAAGACCTACACCTAAAACATGTATATGTGTGTATGCATGTGTATGTACATGTATATGTGTATATGTTTTGTATGTGTAAATGTGTATATATGTTATGCCTAATACTCTAATCGTAACGACCTAGACCTAAAATATCTATGTATGCATGTGTATATATATGTGTATATGTATATGTATTATGTGTGTATATGTGTATATGTATGTATGCATGTGTAAATAACGTAAAACCCTAATGCCATCTTTTATATATATTTGATTATATATTATACTTTCTTTCCTAAATGTTATAAATATATGATTATATATGTTAATATTAACCTAAAACTCTATTTTTTATATATTTAATTTGATAAAAAATCCTAAAATCCTATTTTTATATATTTAATTTATTTATTTAAAACAATAGATCTTTTCATATTTATTTATCTATACAATTATCCTATTTTTATATATATTTATTTATATATTCTATTTTTCTTAATTTTTATCTTATATAAATTTAATTGAATTAGAAGAATCTAAAACCCTATTTTTTATATATTTGATTATATATATGTAAAAATCCTAAAAATCCTAAGGACCTATTTTTATATATTTAATTATAAAGCCTTAATCCTATTTTTATATATTTAAGTTGATAAGAAACCCTAAAATCCTACTTTTATATATTTAATTATATATATATTTAATTAAAACACTAGCTATTTTAATATTTATTTATCTATACTAAAGTCCTATTCTATATATATATATATATATATATATATATATATATATATATATATATATATATATATATATATATATATATATATATATATATATATATATATATATATATATATATATATATATATACATATACATATACATACATACACTACAACAGATCAATGGTATACCGAGGTTTTTACCGAGGAAAATGAACGCGGCTTAATTTGTCACGACGCCGATGTAAAGGGCGGTTTGCACGTCGGTATTACCGATGCAAATACCGAGGCTTCTGCTGCAGATACCGTCGCCTATACTGTCGCCTGCTAGGTGCACTGACGGTTCTACCATCGCCTGCTGGGTGTACCGATGGTTATACCGATGACACTTCTGGGAGTACCGTCGCGTATATCGAAGACCATACTTGCAAAATTTTTTTTGGGAGAGTGTTTTGTCTTCTGCTACAGCAACATTACCATGATGTTGCTTAACAAAAGACAATACACTCTACCCAAAAAAAACCGAGTACATGTGATGTGTACTCTAATGACAACCGAAATATGATTTCATGAAACAGAGTATTATTGGACACAAAAGAGATAATTAGAATGAACTATGAACCATGTACAAAAGAAGTTATATATTTCAATAATGAAGCATGTACAAGAGTGTGGCAAACCACTGTCATATATGACGCTTTTACAAAATGTGGCAAAGCAATGTATTGCCATATGAAAATCAAATACAAAATATTGGTCTTCCACTACCATACACATGCAAAGAACGTTGCATATCAACAGTCTTGCGACAAAGAACATTAATGGAATGAGATAAATTCACATGAAAATTACAAACAACAAGTAAAAACCAAGTTTATAAATTAATTACCTCATCGCAAATGCTCCCATGAAATTATCGCACCGTGTCCCTCCAAGTCCTGCAATAGTGCAGTCAACCCATGACTATATCCGTAAGACTCCTCCGTTCGTGTTGGAGGATGACCCATTGCCAGCTCCTGAAACAAATATAAAAAGATTAGAGAAACATACATGAGAAATTTAACACAAATAAATTCAATAAATGAAATGGTACTTACAAACTCATGATGCATCGTGTCATATCCGCCGCTGCCCAAATGTGATGGTCCAATCGTATCTAAACGTGTGGATATGGCATTTCGCTGCTGGCGATATCGATCAGGAGTCTACTGCTGCTCGTCACGAATCATGTCCCACTCCTCAGCATCTAACCATACAGGCTTTGGTAAGCCTTCTCTGAATTCATCACGTGCCTCGGATCGTCGATGGGACATGACCTCACGTGCGGTGTGCATAATCCACTCTGAACTGACAATAGACTGTCCATCGGTTGGTCAAAACTCCTAGTAAATCGTCTGTGTGATATAATTCTTCCGATCTTTATCCTATTCACTCCATTCCAGCATGATGGAGTGTCCAAACTGGATGGAGCAAAGCTGTCGTATGCGTGCATGCATTCTTTGCCAGTCGCATCCATCACCGGAGCTCCATCTCGGATACTATACACCTTGGTGTCATCATGGTCATGAGCACCCCAAGGTGTACGTGGTGTTCCATGTGGTGTACTGCATGGCGTACCTACATCTGAGGTACTCATCCTAGGAGTAGAAGCGGGCGACACAACGTTCGTCGCACTGCCTCCACAACAACCACCTCCTCCGCCTCCAGACCTACCTGTAGATCCACTCCTAGAACCTCCTGCTCCAGGGCGTGACCTCGATCTACGAGACGGGCCAGAATCTGTATCGTGATGAGGTGTTGAACGCACATGTCTACTAGTAGAACGAGTAGGAGATGGCTACAAAGATGGTCGTGGTGGAGTCACAAAGCTAGGAGACATACCTTCTACAGGAGTAGCACCACCCGTAGGAGTGACACCGGCAGGAGTGACACCTGCGGGAGTGACATCGGCGGGAGTGAGGCCAACGGGAGTGAGGCCGGCAGGAATAAGGCCGCCAACAGTGAGGCCGGGAGGAGTGCTACCACGAGTGATCCAATACTGTAATGCAACGGCCATATATGTAGGAGGAACCTGAGAGATGAACTCCAAAAACTACTCCTCTATCATGGAATGTGGAGTGAGTGGAGGACTGTCTCCCATCGTGCTCTGTAATAAAAGAACTCAAATAATTAGCATGCGATAAGAAAAGTAATATAGAGAATAAACCAAAAAAAAAACAAAAATTAGTACGTACAAGTGTTTTATTCAAAAGTCTTCTATTATAGCATCCTCTTGAAGATCTGATGCACTCAGAATATCTATCTCTATATGGATGGCTTCTAAATCGCTTGCTATGTTGGTTTCCTCTTGATCATCATCTATTGCTTTGTCTTCTCGAACAATGACCTCTTCTTCAATGACCTCTTCTTCTCGAACAATGATCTCTTCCTCCTCGACTATTGAATGAATCTCTGAGTCCACTAGAGATGGACTTTCTTCTACATCTATGTTTTCAAAAATTTGTCTACTATGTGGAGCGACTTGTAAAACAAATAGCCACTCTCAGTCTTTTGAATCTGGTATAAAAACAACTTGCTCACAGTGTTCGGGAAGTACAAATGTATCCCTTTCATCTGTCCATAATCTTGTGGAGTCGATTTGAAGCAAACCACTCTTATCCCGTCTCATTGTTGCGTTTTTTCCAGAGGTGACTACTTTGAACCATTTCACATAAAAAACAAAGTAATCAAACTTTCTGAAAGATAGTTTCAAGATGTCTTGAATGACACCACAATAATCTAACTCGCCTTCTAGAGCATTATCTTCTCTTGCACTTGCTCTACTTTTTTGCAAAAAATTCACCATCACTCCACTATCAAAAGTAGACCTATTTTGATTGATTCGTGGGATTCGAAAGTGTCGCCCATGAGACCATAGTGCACTGTATTTAATATACTCCCAATTACATCCTTTTGAGGGTTCTTCTTCTTCTTCAGAGATATCTTCACCTGCCGCCTTTGCTTGTGAAACCGCTGTATCTAGCCATCTGATCATATTTTTATATATTTAATATTATATATTTAATTATATATATTTAATTAAATTATTTAAAACACTAGTTCTTTTTATATTTATTTATGTACATAATTATCTTATTATATATATATATATTTATTTATATATTCAAATTTTTTCCTTACGTAATCCTATTTTTATATATTTAATTAAAACCCTAATCTTAAAATTCTAGATCTAAAGTATGTATATTTTTGTATGCATGTGTATCTACATGTATATATGTATTATATGTGTATGTGTATATGTGTATATATGTTATGTAGGTGTTAAAACCCTAAAACCCTAATCTTAAAGATTTAGACTTAAATCTGAAAATACTAAAACCTAAATACTTAACCACCAATAAAAATCTAAACCCCTAATCCTAAAACCCTAATCATATTTTATATATATATTTATTTATATATTCAAATTTTTTTTCTTATTTTTTTCTATATTTTTTCTTAATATAAATATAATTGAGTTATATGTATGTCTAAACCCTAAAACCCTAATCTTAAAGATCTAGACCTAAAATATGTATATTTCTATATACATGTATATATGTATTATATGTGCATGTGTATGTGTGGATATATGTTATGTAGGTGTTAAAACCCTAAAACCCTAATCTTAAAGATTTAAAGCTAAAATATGTATATTTTTGTATGCATGTGTATCTACATGTATGTATGTATTATATATATATATATGTGTGTTTGTGTATATATGTTATCTACGTATTAAAACCCTAAAACCCTAATCAGAAAGACTTAGACTTAAATCTGAAATACTAAAACGTAAATACTTAAACACCTATCAAAATCTAAACCCCTAATCCTAAAACCCTAATCATATTTTATATATATATTTATTTATATATTCAGTTTTTTTTTATTTTTCTCTATATTTTTTCTTAATATAAATATAATTGAGTGATATGTATGCCTAAACCCTAAAACCCTAATCTTAAATATCTAGACCTAAAATATGTATATTTTTGTATACATGTATATATATCATATGTGTATGTGTATGTATTTTTAAATAGCGTAAAAACCCTAATCCTATTTTTATATATTTGATGTAAAAAAAAAGACTTCAAAATAAAAATAGGATTATATGTGTGTATGTATGCATGTGTGTATATATGTGTGTGTATGTATGCATGTGTACATGTGTGCGTGTGTATGTATGCATGTGTATACATGTGTGTGTATGTAGGCATGCATGTGTGTGCATGTGTGTGTACGTGTGTATGTATGCATGCATGTGTGTGTATGTGTATGCATGTGTATACATGTGTGTGTATGTGTATGTGTGTGTATGTATACATGCATGTGTGTATATGTGTGTATGTATACATGCATGTGTGTATATGTGTGTGTGTGTATGTATATGTGTGTATATATGTATGTGTGTATATGTGTGTGTATGTGTGTGTATGCATATGTGTATATATGTGTGTGTATGTATGTGTGTATGCATGTGTGTGTATGTATGCATGTGTGTATATGTGTATATGCGTGTATGCATGCATGTGTGTATATGTGTGTGTATGTATGCATGCATGTATGTATATTTGTGTATATATGTGTGTGTGTATGTATGTGTGTATATGTGTGTGTGTGTATGTGTATGTATGCATATGTGTGTATGTATGTGTGTATGCATGTGTGTGTATGTATGCATGTGTGTGAATGTATATGTGTGTGTATGCATGCATGTGTGTATATGTGTGTGTGTATGTAAGCATGCATGTGTGTATAGGTGTGTGTATATAAGAATGCATGTGTGTACATGTATGTGTGTATGTATGCATGTGTGTACATGTATGTGTGTATGTATGCATGTGTGTACATGTATGTGTGTGTGTATGTATGCTCTATTTTCCTATCTCTATCTTCCTTTCTTTCATTATTCTTTATCTCTCTCTCCCTCTCTCTCTCTGTCCTTCTCTCTCTATAAATAGAGAATAAAACAATCACTTACA